>CP092882.1:66403584-66463674 GCA_030710605.1 Cordylochernes scorpioides
GCTGTCAACTGGAAGTTGGGATTGGATTGGTGAATTTTGCAGTCGTGATGGCAGGAGTGAGGACACAGGATAGGTTGGTCAAGGGAACAGATACTGACAGACAGAGAACATGGAGGAGAGTGAGCTCACGCCCCGCGATTTACGCTGGATCGGAAGACACGTCTAGTCTAGTACGAGTCGTGGAGACGCTACTGAGGCTTCCCCAGTTGGGTGGTGTCACGTGACCTCTATTGAGATTCTGATTGGTCATTCATTACATCATGGAAGATGAAGAATCGCCTTGATTGGTCCAAACGACTGGGAAGCCATCTTTGATAGTTATAGCAGAAAATGTGAGGATGGAGAATTGACCTAAATAAAGTTGTTTTCAGCGAATTCAACTCCGGGGTCCTTTGTCTTGGAGTTCTCTGGAATAAAAGTGTCGTTGACCTAGCGCTAATGATGCGAGATAGAAATCTTTCCTCTTAACTCTAGGCCTAACTGCAATGTTTATTAATATCTATAATCGTATTATCTCCTTGTTTTTCTCTGTCTGTCTGACATACAGTCGTATTTTATTTGGCTCTTAGCAGTACATCATGTCATACAGTAAGTTGGTACAGGGTACAAGGTGGTTGGACATAGGCAGGGACATGGTAGAATGACTGGGGTTTTAAATTATCAGATATATATTCATTTTAAGAAGAAAGATAAACATTAAACTCAATAAAAAATATAAAAAGTTACAATAAAAATTGAAAATATTCTATCAAACTTGAAATGTTTTATTTAAAATTGAAATTCTAAAATAAATTAATTCTCTCAGGTTCCTGAAACCTATCAATACATTAGATATTGCCGGTCGAAACACCATAGGAAAAAATCTTTGAATTAGCAGCAGCAACTTAACTCTGTGCTAAGATTTCTTTTTCTTATGTTTACATCATTGCATGTGTCTAGTTTCTTAACGTGTCAGAAGTATTTTAAATATTAATATAAATTTAAGTCCACATATTTCATTTTTGTGTGAGATTTTTAAAATTTAAAAGCTTTCTGGCAATAATATTGCTCTTATTTAAGAATATTTTTGTATTAATACTTCCGATTTTTGTAAAGTAGGTGCTCATATATTACCATCTTTAAAACCGGTTTTAAAAATATATTTATTAATAGTTATCCATCTCATATAGATATGTAAATTCACTCTAACTTGATAATAATTCATAAGGTTTATACTGTAATGTTCCAATTATATGTCTATGTATATAACCAAAAAAACTAGGTTAAATCCCTAGAAGTACAAATTTATATAAAGATATAAGAATTACCCAACTTTAATTTGTATAAGTTAAAATTGTAGTTCGTTATTAAAATTGTAGCTCAACTAAACTTTTCAGAATAATATTAGGATTGAAGTTTTGTTTTAGAGATATAATTAATGGGGAGAGAAGTTATAAGGCATGGGGAAGCCAGTTCATTTTTTAGACTATGTGATTTTGTGGCTGCAGATTATTTGTAGCTTTTGTTTTAATAAATATATATATAAATATAATATCTTTGAAAATATATCCAGCATTTAGTACTTTTGTCTGAAAACTGATGTTACCGAAAGGTCAAGTACATTTTAATTTTTGGTTCTATTACCTCATAATATCCTTTCTCTATCCTACTTGGTGGTGGTATGTTCATGGATCTAAATAAAGAGCATAGATTCCACTCTTCACACAGGAATTGAAGTTATTGGACATGTGCATCACTCTGTAGTACTGGATCATATTTGAGATTTTGACAAAGGCTCTTCCTTCTTGATAAAGCACAATTTGGATTATAGATTATAAACACAAGGTAATAAGACCAAATCTAAATAAATAAATAGTGTGTGACGTTTTGGTAACAGCATTGTTACCATCTTCAGACAGTACTGAATCTGAAAGTACTGAATTCAGTACTTTTGTCTGAAGATGGTATCAACGCTGTTACCGAAACATCACACACTATTTATTTATTTATTTGGATTTGGTCTTATTACCTTGTGCTCTTCCTTCCTGTGAGGAATCTTAAAATTAAAAAAAATGGAACTGTGGGAAAGGCAATGGTTGTATAAATGCCACAATTCTTCCTAGCACCACTGCTCCAGTTCTAATGGTGGTAGTGTCTTGTCCATGCTCCTTGGAAAGGGAGGATGCCATTGCCCCGTTTGTCAGCCACATTTCAGAGTTTCCTGTTCAAGGTTACCGTAGCGGCTCGGGGCTCACGACACTGTACTTGACCCTACAAGGTACAGTAAAACCCCTCTATAGTGAACCCCAATGGGACAGAGCTTTTGGTTCACTATAGCCACGGTTTGGCCATTTTTTTTTACTTTTCTAAATTTTTAGACTGTATAATTAAAGGACAGCCATACACACTGGAAGAGGCTGCCTCTTAATAGTGGTCACTTTGTTTTAATTCCCTTAATTGACCAATTTCCTTACATTAATACTAAATAATAATAGAAATCATTAGATGATAGGTTCTTCTTATCATTAACATACATGTACCTCTATGTCTAATTTAAAAATCAAGACAAATCCTAGGCAGTTTTATTAAATATATTTTCAAAGATATAAAATGCTTTTAAAACATCATTATCACATTTTATATAATACAATGTTTACTTCGAAAAATGGCTCTAACACCTTGTTTCTTCAATGCATTCTTCAAGCATTGCACCATTCAAATAAAGTTAGTGTTTTACTTCCATTTCATTTTTCCACATATTCTTCTAGGTCTAGATATCGCTTTTTTTTTTTTAACCTGTCATGCAAAACATTGCTGACTTTAAAATCACCATAGTTAATGGCATAAAAATAAATTTTGTTTCATCACGGGACCGTTTATTTGGACTTTTTTTTTTTTTTTAAGCCCTAAAACGTACGATCGCGATCGCTGCAAAAGTTGAGGTTGATTCCTCTTTGTAACAATTTTTAATAGCTTTATATTTTATCTTTTATAATATAAAATTTATATTCTCTTATTTTAATATGTTCTTAACATTTTGCCTGTGTTGTTTCACTTTGAAAAGTTCTGAAAATGGCTTTAAAAAAAAAAAAAAGAAATAACGCTTTGTTTTTAAAATGCCTTTGTTTTCTTCATTTTGGGAGCCATTTGCATTTTTTATATTTCAAATTTAATGGATGCAAATATATTCTATTTAATAAAAAGTATAATGTGTTAAAATTTATACAACATACAGCAAAAATAGAGTGCAAAAATCAAAACAAACAATGCCGCTAAATTTATTGTTTTGAAATCGCGATCCGCGAGCTGAAACATGTTCGAAATTTTGTTGTTTTAATTTTTTTTTTAATTAAAATTCTAAGTTCGTTATAAGCATAGTATTTTAAATAGATTTTATTATTTTGGGACCGAAAATAGGTTCGTTATAGGGGTAGTTCGTTATTCTAAAAATCGCAAAGTTCGTTATAACGATGGTATTTTCAATGGAATGGAATTGGGAATCGGCGTGGGTTCGTTATAAGGGAAGGTTCGTTATATCCAGGGTTCGTATTAGCGGGGTTTTACTGTAGTTACTTACTTGTGCTGCTTCACCCGCCCGCCACTTAGAGAACTTCTGGGCAGGTCCAGTTCTAATGTTTTCCTCTTTTAATTGTAGATTAAGGTCGGACTAAGGTTTCTTGCAGTCCCATCTACAATCTATCAATGCAATCTCTCCACTTATATCAACCATCTCTGCTTAACCCGTAAGTGGTCGCAATGGGTAAAAAATTACCCAGAAGGAACTTTTAGAAAATATTTCTATATTAAAAAATATATATATTTAAAATATATATTCTCAGTACCTTTCTAAATCTATATACAGTGGACCCTCGGTTTACGAGCACCTTGGAGTACGAGCTTTTCGCAGTACGAGCAAAATTTTTTGAAAAATTTTACCTCGGATTACGAGTGAAATTTCGCATTACGAGCAACTCGTGATGGTTGCCCGTAATCATGATGGATGAAAATTCGCTGGGATCCCTCCCTTCAGATCAGATTCGGGAAATATGTAAAATGTGGGAAACTGTGCAATTGTTCGTAGCAAGAAGAATTGCCCGAGTTTCAATTATTAAAAATAAGAAATTAGTTTCGCACTACGAGCGTTTTGGAGTACGAGCATGGCTCTGGAACGGATTATGCTCGCAAACCGAGGGTCCACTGTATATCTCTATAAAGATTATTATAATTTTAATTTTATGACATATATTCATTTTATTAGCATGTTTGGGTCAATTTTACCCAGTGTGACCTTTTGAGTTCTCATCATTGGGTAAATTTTACCCACCTTTCAAGGTATAAAAGAGGGCGTGACCGCTGCCGGGTTAAGAGATTAAAATATTTTAGTTCAATTTTTCCCCCAAAATAATATCCTACTCTGGCCCTATTGTAATGGAAAAATATTGGAAAGGCCTGTCTTAACAGGGGTGCACTCTTCCAGTGGTTTCCTCAATTTAATATGCCACACTGCTATAACATTGCAATGTATGCAACGGTGAATTTAGTCTCGATTTTCCACACTACATGTTCTACTGTACGACAATGGAAGAAGAAAGAGAAATTCTTCGTCAAGAGACCGGCTATAATAGCAATTCGCCTTATGTTTTAATGGCAAAAGTCGTAAAATCCATACCCTTTGCATTCGCTTTTTATAAATACTGGAAATCAGCTCAATCGAAATGTTTAGCACAGATACCGGATCCAACTCGATAATTGGTCGAGGTCAATACCCAATATTTGTATATAACTATGATGCTAATTTGTTATTTATTTATTTATTTTGTCCTACCGGGAGAATCCTGTATGGCACATGTGCCCAATAAAGGCTATTGTTGTTGATTGTTGTATAACATTGTAATGGACTTTTCTGCTTCTATGTATCTGGCACGCTATTGGAATTCTTGGTTAGTATTTAAGGGAATGAAAGATTCATTTAATTCATGCCTAACTGGCCTTGTACTTATTGTTTGCGGAAAGAGCATTAATCAACACAAAGCAACAACGCGCCATCTATACATATAAAATGAAAGGATTTAAAAGCACGAATGTTTTTTTTATACATAATACAAACTTCTTTGCGGAAGAGCATTGCTCGATGCAAATATTTGAATGTAATTCTACTGTCCTATAAGCTTATGTCCATAGTTTTCTTGAGAACCATTTCTGAGATTCCATCCTTCAGTGCTGCGTATATAAGTAGAATCGTCCAATACAGTATTAGAGCTCTGAGAAGCGATCTGGTGGATTAAATTGGCGAAACCGCTGGGAGGGTTCACCACTGATGAGCCAAGCCCTCCCAATATATTTTTTCATTGCAGTAAGGACAGTAGAAGTTTGTATTATGTATAAAAGAAACATTCGTTTTTTTAAATCCTTTCATTTTATAGGAAAGAGCATTGCTCGATGCTTAATGTTCCTATTTCAATATTAATTCAAGGGATTCTTTTATCAAATTGTGAACTCCTGAATTTATATTAAAAATAATCGATGAGGCACAATTTGGATTGTAGATTATAAACACAAAAGGTAATAAGACCAAATCCAAATAAATAAATAGTGTGTGACGTTTCGGTAACAGCGTTGTTACCATCTTCAGACAAAAGTACTTGTCTGAAGATGGTAACAACGCTGTTACCGAAACGTCACACACTATTTATTTATTTGGATTTGGTCTTATTACCTTGTGATTAAAAATAATCCTTTCCCTGGAGGCCCTTTTTAATATTTGTAATTCTACCGTCCTAAATGTCCATAGTTTGCCAGAAAACCATTTCTAAGATCCCACTCAACAATGTAGCATATATAAGCAGAATCATCCAATACAATATTAGAGCTGATAAAACACAATTTGGATTATAGATTATAATAAAAGAAAATAAGACCTAATCCAAATAATTTTTTATTAGTGTGTGACGTTTCGGCAATAACATTGTCACCTTCGTCAGACTGATGATGGTGACAATGTTGTTGCCGAAACGTCACACACTAATAAATTATTTGGATTTAGGTCTTATTTTCTTTTAGTATTAGAGCTCTAAAAAGCAAGTCTGGTGGATTAAATTGGTGAAACTGCTGGGAGGGTTCACCACTGATGTGTTAAGCCTTCCCAATATTTTTCATGGCAGTAAGGACAGTAAAAGTTTGTTTTATGGGTAAAAGAAACAAATAATGCTTCCATTTCTTATTATAAAAATTCTATAAAATGATCCCTTGCATAAATATTGAGTAAAATCAATCATTCCTCCAGGGAAAAGTGTCTTTTCACAAACATTTTTATTGTTCTCTAGCTTTCGGGCACGGACGTCCTTCTACAGGAGAAAACCTGAAAAGACACTTTTCCCTGGAGGAATGATTGATTTTACTCAATATAAATATTCATTTGTTATATAGAAGGCTTATGTTTAACTGTGCCCAGCTATGGCTGGTGCACCCAATGGCTGTGATCTTGACACCAAGCTCCAGCTCATCAAAGGAAATCTCCAGGTGAGTTTCTACACAGGTTTTACATTCTCACCACAGTACATTGGAGGGAAATGGGTCTATATGCCTTATATCCTCTGGCTCTTATGTCAAACTAGACTCTGCTCAACTCTAATTTTACAGTACTCCTAGAGTATGATAAATCACAATTTGAATTATAGATTATTATACAAGAAAATAAGACCTTAATTAGAATAGGTGTTGCAAATATGTTGCCTATAATTTTGTGTAACATTTTTATTTAATATTTAAAAATATTCCTTATTGTTTTTAAATTTTAAGTATGATTAAAATTTACAATTATAAATAATATTCTATGAAAGAAGATAAACAATAAAAAGACAAAAAAAAAAGGAAAAAAGATGAACAGCCAAGAACAGATACTTTACGTGGCTCTTATATATCCTTTCTTTTAATTTTATATGTTAATAAATATTTTAATGATTATATAATTGACGTGATCCCTATCTTCCCATTTAAACACCCACAAAAACCAACAATTGGTCTTATTTTCTTGTATTACTTATAGAGTGTTTTGTAACTTCCATTTAATTCTCCCTACAAACAAAAGGTAATAAGACCAAATCCAAATAAATTAATAGTGTGTGACGTTTCAGTAACAGCGCTGTTACGGAAACAGCACACACTGTTAATTTATTTGGATTTGGTCTTATTATCTTGTAGTTCTAATCTAGAAATCTAGAAAATATTTGAAAAGGAAAAAAAAAAAAAATCAGATAAAAAGTTTCTTTTAATTTTGAATTTACAAGCTTTCGATAAAATATACTGCTCTTCAATGGGCTAATACTCTATGTACAATCTCTAAATAATCTTGATACAAAATTAAAAAAAATAAAAAGTTCTAATCTATAATCCAAATATAATCTATATTTATATTATCTATAATCCAAATTGTGCCTTATCATTCTCTCTACCGTACTTGTACCATTCTGGATGTCTTACAGATGATCCACTGTTGTTTCCCCAAGTGTTGTTCTAAAGAAATAGCCGATTACAACACCCATGTGATAGATAAGGGGCGTGAAGGGTTATCTTTTTGCAATTGGGCAATAGTATCTTGTGAAAAAACGACCCTCTTGTATATATAGGTCTATATCTCTGCAGAAAGGATTTTTTTTTCAAATTTTTTATCAAAAGAGAATCGTAAAAAAACAAGTGGGAAGAAATATCTCTTGAGATCTAATATCCCAGTATGACATGACATTTTAATGGACTCAATAGTATTTTTTTATCATTTATACCTTATATTGATGTGTTTTACTAGATTGATAGTGTTTTTGATGTATAGTAGAACCTCACTGTAAAAGACACCTAATTGCAGAGCCAAGGTGTCCTTTAGAGAGAGGTGTCCTCTTACCGGAGAGTTGCTAAATATTAAAAATGGTAATTTTGTAAATGAAAATTGTCCTTTATAGAGAGGTGTCCTCTAGCGTGAGTGTCCGCTAAAGGGAGGTTCTACTGTATTATAAGACCACAAATAATAAAATAATGATAATTTTAATAATTAGGGGGTAAACTGATAACTATTAGCTCATTCAAAGCCAGCATTGAATTAGTTTAGTGTGAGAGAGAGGTATCCTCTAGTGTGAGTGTCTTCCATTGGAGGTTCTACTGTATTAACAATATACACTATAGATTTAGCTTATCATTAACAAATACTTTTTCTGAAGTGAATGTGATAGCCCCATTATATTTTTTTAATATAGTGTAAGCTCTTTAATATAATCAACTATAATTCATCAGTAGACCTCTTTAAAAATCCTGAGTTCAACTGACCTGGTTGATAGACCTCAGCAAGGGTCCCACTCCAGGGATATGGAGGAGCTGCGTCTGTACTCATGCTAGAATCGGCGGCAAAGGCGTCTGCTCCCATGTTAGGAACGGCCTCAAACTACAGGCAAAGTCAGACTTTCACCTAAGTTCGCCTAGATCATGGTGCCATGAACAATGAAAGCTGCACCTCTACACCCCATTCCATGAGATCTCATGGAATTTGTGTAATATTTACACAAGGGGATAAGAAACAACAACAACAACATAATTCATCATTCAGAAAGCACAGACTCATGGAATCTGTGTAATCTTTCCACAAAGTGATAAAAAACATCATAATTCATCACTCAATTTAAATCAACCCTTTTTCTTTATCCTCTAATCAGTCTATTCTATTTTACTTTAACTGGCTCTGATTCAATACAGACTTTAATTTAACTGAAAATTCTGATTCCTTGAGGGGTTGAATTAAAGAGGTTAGACTCTATTATTTTGTAAAGTCAACCTAATCACTGCCACACAAGGTAACAAGACATATTCCAAATTGATGAAATGTTTGTGAAAGCCTCCTGGAATTAACTTAGAACATCGATATACAGTTTTCTCAGCAAAATTCCAATAAATTCTTCCTTGGAAGACAGATGGAAGAACTGGAAGTCTGCAGTCCTAATTTCTGCCAAACAAAATATCCCCATAGGGAAACAAGAAAATTATACATTCCTGGTTACAGAGATGTACTAGATCTTTTGAAAGATGAAATAGAAGATAGAAATAAAGTTTACCTAGACCTCATTGAGAACAATAACACCCTCCTCATCAGAGATTACAATCACCTTTCTGCAAAAATTAAGCTTAAGGCAAGATAAGAAAAAAGAGAAGATGAAATGTTAGTAAGTTTCATTAACAAGCATTCTTACCGAAATGTCGCAAATATTTCATTTATTTGGATTTGGTCTTGTTACTTTGTGTTTCTAATCTATGATCCAAATTGTACCTTATCACAAATCACATACTCCCATAAAATAAAATAAGACCTAATCCAAATAATTTATTTGTGTGTGACGTTTCGGCAACAACATTGTCACCATCATCAGACAAAAGAATGATGTCTGATGATGGTGACAATGTTGTTGCCAAAACATCACACACTAATAAATTATTTGGATTAGGTCTTATTTTCTTTTATTATAATCTATAATCCAAATTGTGCTTTATCACATACTCCCATATTCAATAAAACACAAATATCTGAAGATAATAGGAAGGTTTGCCTATCACTGTTGGACTCTCCATTATTGGACAGCTCAATTATTGTGTTCTGCTACAGAGACTTGATGGAAAATCCCCAGAATGGGCACTCCATAACTGGCTGAATAGCACAGAATGCATGATCTCATATGAAAATGAAAATATTGGACCTAGGGCTGGTGTCATCCAAATGAAATTTTAAATGGGGATATTACTCAATTAGTTTAACTTTATTCGGGGGTATACCCTTTCAACTGTGACTGTAATTCAACCACGCTTTTGTCAGAGGCGGCCATTTCTTTTGAAGCTAAGTCAGTGGCCTGCCACTGAGTAGTGCTCCCAGTCTTAATGACAAGGACAGACGTACTCTACTTCACCCAATCATGATGGTTGTCAAATCTCTTCGAGATAAGGAAGAAGAAGATAACCAACTCTATAATTCAACACAGACTTTAATTCAACATAGGAATAGTCTGTAATCCCCTGGGATGTTAAAATGATGTGTCTGCACTATGCAGCATTAAGGATGGTTGGCAAGGAAGCTTGATGGGAACAAGCAAGGACAGTCTGACAAAGTTTTTTTTTGCTTATCCCTAGTACACGTCATGATAATCATGGTGGGTAGAAGTAGGCGACTGCTTTTTACTGTAAGTGCACCACATGTCTACACATGTAAAAAGCAGTTCGACTTTGCACTTACAAATATGCCAGAGCCCCGTTTGGTTACTTGCACTCGCTGGTAGGGTTGGACTTTTGCAAGAATCGGGGGTCATTGGAGCATTTTTTTTTTAACAGAAAAAAGTGTCCAATGCGGGAATCGAACCCGGGTCCTAGTGGTCGAAAACCAAACGGTTTAACCAGCCTTCCACCGACCCCCTATGTCTGACAAAGTAACCTTTGGGAATGAATTCCATTTACTATATAAAGTACAGGTGCGGCGAAGAGTTTCTTGTAAAGTATTTTCATTTAGCCGAGCTTTTGAGCATTAGTACCCTTCTACAGGAGTGAAAATTTACTTCCAGCATCATTGGAATCTTGTTGACTTTGCTTAGACTTTTTTTTTTAAAGATACTGATTCTAAGAAGATTAATCAAACATTATTGATTTACGATAAGGCACAATTTGGATTATAGATTATAAATATAAGGTAATAAGACCATATCTGAATAAATAAATAGTGTGTGACGTTTCGTTAACAGCATTGTTAACATCTTCAGAATTTTCTTATTCAGCACTTTTGTTTGAAGATGGTAACAACGCTGTTACCAAAATGTCACATATTATTCATTTATTTGGATTTGGTTTTATTATCTTGTGTTTATAAACAAGTAACAAAAATGGTAAGGCGAAAAGTTTCATGTAAGATTTTTATTTTTTTAAATTTATTTAGCCAAACTCTCTCAAGCATTTGTCCAGGAATAAAAATGAGGTAAAAATTTACTTAACATCAGTGAAATATTGGTGGGATCAATGCTTTAACTCAGGATGTGTGGTGTCTTCTTCTTTCTTATCTCCAATCAATCATATTAGGGTATTAAGTTGTGACCCTTGATGGTGTCTGTTTGACAACTATCATGACTGGGTGAAGTAGAACAGGGAACAGGTTAAGACAGGGAGCACTACTCAGTGGCAGGCAGACTTGGCTCCTTGTGTGGCATGATTGGCCACTGTGTACAACAATGGTATTTTGTAGAAAGTAGGGCGTGGGAGGTCATTTCAGTAGGTTCTCTGGGTGGCGCTCTTGACCTAGTGTTAGGAATGGGTGGGGGGAGGTTGTGTTGCCTCACTAGATCCTGATGTAACAGACATGAAGAATAACATAAGTGGAAAGTCTCCTCTTGTATAAATTGGTGCATTTTTAAAGACTTTATAGAAATGAGATAATTCAATAATGGAACTCTTGCTTCTAAGGAAGTTGGTCTCTATTCTCCAATAACAATGGGCTCTATGACCAATATAGAATAATTGAATGCTGACAGTCACTGCCTTTCATTTCGTTCTTTTTTTTTTTTTTTGGATTTTATAAAATAATACTTTTAAATATTTGACAGGAGAGGCAGCCTTTTTATATATGCCTTATATATATATATATATACTAGCGGATGTGCCCGGCTTCGCCCGGGTTTTTACCCGAGTAAAGGTTTGTCTAACGAACATTTGTTAAAACAATTCTCAATAAACTTATTTAAAAAAGAAGATATATTTTGATAATTTGAAACTTGTAAATTTGAATCTCTCGATAAAGTGAACATTTTTTCCCGGTCCCTGTGTGCCGTGTCATCCTGAATTTTGTCTTTCCTAATTTTCTACATTACAAAATCATCGTTTTATCTAGTGAACATTTTTTTCCGGTCCCTTGAAAAATACTCGATAAGTTGAATAAAATCAATATTAATTGGTTCCCTCGGTAATTGGAAGTTAAAGGAATAGTATCTTCGCCTTGGAATTGTATCATTATTCTTGTCTCAAATAAATTGCCGTGTCATCCTGAGATAATCTTACTTTTGATAAATAATATTTAAGATTTTATTATATATATTATATATTATATTATATATATATTACACGTTATTTGTTTTCTTGGCCGACTGTTTTACATATGGTGTTATCTTAAAATTGCTTGTTTTGAATATTTTTTTAGATTGAGATTATTAGCTAGTATGTAAAAAAATTAACTCTGTTGAAATTTAATTTTGTATTTATATATAAATAAAATTAACTCTGTCGATTTTTTTTGTATTTAAACGATAACAGCGAAGTTACGCATGTTAATGTTAGGGAAAAATATTTTGATGTTAAGCAAAACCTGCTCCATCTCGTTTTACATAAATGTTGAAAATTTGGTTGAAATTGATGCATTGTAACGAAAGTTTTTAGTGATGTACACTTATGAAATTTGCATTTTATTAATATAGATGTCGTAGCTAAATGAAGAGGCGCAGCCGTTATGCCTAGCGAACAGCGCAGCCGTTATGCCTAGCGAACAGCGCACCCGCGATGTCTGCCACCTTTATTTTTTGTCCAGCTTTTATACATGGATGAATTTACATATTTACATTTTAAAACAATGGTAACATATTTACATACTTAGTTTGACGGAAATAAATTATATCTCTTGGCATTAACTATACAAATTATGACATATATATATATACTAGCGGATGTGTACCCGGCTTCGCACGGGTTTTATCCGAGTGAAAGTTTGCCTAACGAATATTATTGATAATAATATTCGGGAGCACACAGAATATATTATGATAATAATGATAATATAATTCGTTGTGTCATATATTTATATAATATATGAAATTTATTTTTCGAGCAAACATATCCACTCTCTACTGAATAGAATTTTAAAAAGATATACATAAATAAAAATATCTAGAGATATACTACATGATCTTAGCCAAAAGGCCGAGAAATGATATTTTATATATATAGAGATGACCTGGCTTCGTGTGTCTTCTGCTCAAGTGAATGTTTCCCTGGTAGAATTTTGTTCCTGCCTACTATTAATAATTATCTGGCTTCGCCCGTGGTCTGCTTTAGTGAATATTCCCCAAAATAATTTTTTAATGCAATCAAGCATGATACGGCAATATTGTCATCATCATTTCTGACTAAAAAATATTGTTGCTCAGTACTTGGTTAATTATAATTTTTCTTGGTTAAAGTGCGACAAAAAAACTCTTCCAGATTTAACTCTCTATCCTGTTCAGATTTCAGCGAGATTAGTTACATATTGAGGGCGTGCATAGCCGACAACTATATATATATATATGTTCCCGGCTTCGCCCGATTTTTACCAGAGTAAAAGTTTGCTTAACAAACATTTGTTAAAACGATTCTAGCAAACATCCAATCCCTACTGAATCTATACTTGTCTACACTCTCGATAATTTTATCCCGGTCCCTTGAAAAATACTCGATAAGTTGAAAAAGATCTGTATTAATTGGTCCACTCGGTAATTTGAAGTTGAAGGAATAGTATCTTGCCACAAACGAAGATTTGTAAATAACTGTATTTAGCGAATGTACCCGGCTTCGCACAGTTTTTATCCGAGTAAAAGTTTGCCTAACCAACATTTGTTAAAACGATTCTAGAAAACATCCAATCCACCTATATATTGATTTATAAAGTATATAAATATTGTTATATGCGCGTTTAAATATATTTTTGAAACACATAATTTTTTGAAAACATTTATTATATTTTAAATAAGATATTGTCACTTTTGTGAATTTGATAATTAATTATTTCTTTTTTATCAATGAATTATATATATATTAATTTAAAATTTCATTTTTGTTATCATCATTACATACAATGTAATTTTTTTTTATATAAACAAACGATAATAAACAACAACAATTAGGGGCTCAAAATCATTTATTATAGTTAGCAGCTTCGTAAATAAAGATATTTTTACAACAACAATTAAAGTTGCATCATAATTTTTATAAAACAACAGCAAATTAAATTAACAATGTAAAAATATATTTTAACATTACATTTTAACATTTAACAAAAAAAACGTTACAATTTTTTCTTTAAATATATATTAATATTGAAATGCCAAGTATTTTTTACGTCATTGGAATATTATATTACTAAATTCTCAAATTAAATTTATTATACTTGGAAAACATATTAAGCATTGTTACAATTTATAAATATAATAATTTCACCAGACGCCGCTAGAGGCGCTGCTTGCGAGTGAAAGTAGAAAATTTGCAAATAAAATTGCAAAGAATAGTTATTTCAAATCAAATTCAAACCAGAAATCTTCCCAGTAGTATAGTAAATAACTTCCTAAAGTTTCACGGCGATTGGATAATCTTACCTTTTAAAAACATTCATCGTGTGAACAAACTAACATTCATCGTGTAAACAAACCACGTGTTAATTATTAACCAATCAAATTCATTTATCGTCGCGACCAGTGCTGCGCCCAAGCGGTAAAAGGCTGGAACTAACGCTTTTTGGTTTTTTATTTTTTTTAAATTTCTCATTAACTTTTTTAGTTTTTTGAATAGCCTATATGTTAAACGAAATCTTCAGCTACCTACATGCGAAATTCCATAATGATTGAGACAGTAGATTTTGCGTGAAGCGATAACAAACATCGATTTCGCATTTCATTTTTATAGATATAAGGATATATATATTAAAAATAAAAAAGGCATCTTCTGACCTCTCACATGAGCATTTTAAGAAGGCAGAGTGCCATCTAGTGGAACAAAAAATGCCATTTCGGGCTGTTGACCCTCATCAGCTTGGTATAGGCTGTACCTCATTGACCAAAAATTAGGTACAAGAGGCTTCCTGAGAAATCAAGAAATGGTTGTTTTGCATTTGTTATTTACCAAGAAAATGGGTTAGCCAAATAACATGGAACAAGTCTAAATCAATGTTTAGTTGATTTTTGTTCAACTAGATGGCTCTCTGCCTTTTAAAATGCTTATTTGAGCAGTCAGGATATGTATATAGATATGTATAATGATATATGTATGTAGATAATAACCTGCAACCCCAAAACACATTTTTGACTGTATTGATTCATCCATTGATGAGCTCTACTCTTCCCTGGCAGACATCATCAACAAGCTTTACAAGCTTGATACCCTAATATGATTGAGTGGAGATAAGAAAGAAGAAGAGATATGCCACCTGACCATTTTTCTATTTTCTCTTTATTTTTTTCACTAAATATATATATGTGGGATGGTTGCGTGCGTGTTGGTGTGGCTTGTGGAAAGGCCACTGATAAAATTATAATTTTTTTTATAAAATAAATTTATTTATTTAAAGCCCCGAAATATATAGAGGGGAAAGGAGTAACGGCCGCTGGAAGCAAGCCTTGTTGTTCAAACCATGCACGTGCTTAGAGTCCTGGATACCGCCCGCGCATGCGTAGTGAGGTGTTTCTCCCAGCTCGCGGTTGCAGAGGCGTAGCGAGGCCACCACACTACTGTCCGTATGTGTTGTGAAGCTTTGTCTGCACTCGCTGAGGCAAAGTGTGGTCGCCACATGTATATACATGTGGCAATATCGTTACGGAATTTCTTGTTGTTGGATGCGAATGGTGAGATTTGATTGAAGCGCAGTCGTTTGAGTGGAAGTTGCAGCATACAGTTAGGAATAATCAGGACACGTGATGGGGTTTGAAAATGAAAGGCAACTGGATTGGAGGAAAGAAAGCTTGAGAAGAGCTGAGCGATTTGACTTATTAATTATCTGATCACATGGCGGTGATTGAACTTAGCTATGGGGTGAGCGGGAAGGTCTCGAGAGTAGATGTTACCTTGTTGAGAGCGAAATCACTACTAGGTCCGAACTCGGCGAGAGCCAGTGAACAACCGCCTATTCTTGCTTTTCGATTTAACACCAAGACTCAGTTTCTTTCTGATTGGTTGAGAGATGATCACATGATCTTTTCCTATTGGTCGACCTATTTAGGTGCTGTCTTCTGATTGGCCGGCGGTTTCCTTTGGTGTTGTTTTTGCCGGAAGATATATTCGATTTCGTCAGGAAGTGTTGGATAGCTCGACGCTTATAACTTCGGCGGATATTAGATACGTCCTGTCTTTGCCGGAAATATTGGGTGTTAGCTTAACATTTATAACTTCTGGTCACCAGATACATCCTGCTTTGTCAGGAAGTATTGAGTGCTTCTTGACTAATATAACTTCTGCGGCCACTAGAGACGTCCGGTCTCTGCCCCTGCAATATTGACACAGGGGTGCCAAGAATAGTCGTGCCAGCTTTAGGCCTACTTCCTATGTCTTATTGCTACTTGCTTTCCTCCAGTTACCTTGTTCTTTATTAAGTCTTTGAAAATCATACATGGTACATACATAGTGGATCGGGGTTGCATTTAATTATATACAAATTATGACAGATGCGCCCCCTACATGTGAAGAATTCAAGAAGGGGTTAGCCTGAGAGAATTCTGTAAAGTGAAAAATAATTTTGTGGGAAAATTAGTTGTGGGTATTGAGGGGCTATATACAAGCATTGCTGGTGATATAAAAGTAAAAATAGAATGGTGTTGATGATATAGGTTGAGTATAATTAATAGAAATCAAAAATTTTTTAATTGTAAGAAATCAAAATGAATGTTATGGTACATAGTGGATTAAAAAGAAAAGAAAATGCGCCTAAACGAATTCTACTCGAGATAGGAAATGAAATCGAGGGAGTTCTATTAAGGCTTTTGAAATCAAAATAAAAATAATATAAAAATAGTTGAATGAAATCAAAATTGAATGTGTTTGGTTGAAAAAAAATTGTTTTGTTGCATGGTGATAAGGGAAAATGCCTAGTTACTTTTTTGCTCGAATTTTGGAAAAGAATTCGAGGAAATTTCATAAGGTCTTTTGAGAAATCAAAGTAAAATAAAAAGTTGAAAGAAATCAAAGTGAATGCTTGATGCATGGTGAAAAAAAGGAAAAATGCCTAACCATATTCTCGCTCGAAATTGGGAATGGAAAACGAGGGATTTTTATTAGGGCTTTTGAGAAATCAAAAAATAATTAAAAATAAAAAGTTGGAGGAAATCAAAAAATAATATAAAAGTTGGGAGAAATCAAAGTAAATGCTTGGTTGCATGGTGAAAAAAAGATAGAGAAAAAAAAGAATGTTTTTGTAAATCAAAATGAAATATAATATCCAATTTTGAAAGAAAACCAATGAGTTTTTGTTGATTGGAAACTATGATAACATAACTAAGTGGTAAATATATGATAATTAATGATTAAAAGTGATGTTAAGTTGAATAAATTGATAAATTGATTAAATATTTACATTTTTAATTGAGAGAAAATAATGAAAATGATTAATATGAAAAATAAGGTGTATTGGTTTGAACCCTTTGGTATCTACATGCCCTATAAATTTTTTAATTGCTCAATTATGCCCTATAAATTTTTTAATTGCTCAATTATGCCCTATAAATTTTTTTTGTCTCATCTGTAGCGACACTTAGGTGAAAACGTGATTCTACCCCTCAAGTGCGTTTATGCTATGTGTACAGGAGACATGGAAATCTATATAACCTTTATGTGTAATTTTTATCTTTGTGTGTGTTGTGAAAAAATGTTAGAAGTCTGTTGTGTAAGAAATGTGTGAGCGAGTTCTATGTGTTGTCTTGTGGATGTGGAATTGGATGATAAAAATCGATATGTAGACTCGAACTGGAATCAAAAATCGGTGGCATAGCGAGGTTCCCAGTTGACCTCAATAGGGGACCTTCTCATTGTAATTAGAGATACGGAAGTGGGGTGTGTCGGGCAAAAGAGAGGGAATGAAATTGGAGATCGGACGAGGCGCTCTGCTTTGTTTGCATAGGCCGAATTTATCGCCGCGGACTACACTTCCTGTCGCGGTGTCTCAAAATTCTCATTTCTTGCCGTCTATTTATTTTGGGGTGTGGCTCGGGTCTTGTTTTTGGAGTATGACTTCTCCGACATTGGTTGGTCATCTTTTCAGTTACTGCTATCTCTTCGGAGTTTATTTAGATTTTCTGCAAAAATGGTTCCTAAAATTATGAGAAGTTTTATAAATGCTTGTCCAAAATTAAAAACTGCCTCTTGTAGTTCGAAGATTTTATGAGCGGGCATGGTATAGATAAACAAGTAATTAATGATTAAAATTGGGATACAGTTGTATGGTAGAACTAACAAACAAAGGATAAAAATTAGATGAAAGATAGGATATTGCCCCATGTTCGTCCATATTTTTGTAACTGGGGACTCTGAAATATTTGCTTGAACCTTATTAATTGTAGAATTTGAATGATTGGTAGGTTCGCAGTTCTCCTGTTTGCTATCTTTAGGGAGTGGTGTGATATGATTGAACTGGTTGTCAGGTTTACAGTTCTCCTGTTTGATCGTCAATGGTTTTATTAGAGATATGTCGGCGGTAATTGGTTTAGGTTGAGATGTGTGATCGTTTCTCTGACGTGGATGTGGTAATTTTGGCATTGTTTGTGTTGTGTGTACGCTGTGCTTTATGTACGAATTTTGTTTTGCTTTGGTGCCTGTGTCGGTATTTTTACGTGAAGGTTGGTTGTATTCATCGATTCATCTAGCGAATCGGCAGGTGGGGCAGGTTTTTACCTGTTTTGCAATGTCTTGTGTCATGTTCTGCCAATAATATTGTGATGAGATGAGTCTCGTCATCTTGGAGATGTTTGGGTGGTGGTGTTGTGTGTGTACGGACTTAAGAAGTCTGGTTGTAAGTGAACTTGGGACTATAGTTTTAAGTACTCCTTTTCGGGAGACGGTGCGCAGTTTATTGTGATCCATAGTCACGCGAGATTTTCCCGGTGGAGAAGACTGTTGGCTCTGTATGAGTGGCGCATCTAGAAAGCCACAAAATGGGATACGAGTTCCAACGCCCGTTTCATATTGTTGTACTCCATTTATGCTACGGACCTCATATTCGTATCTTGACAATCTTAACCTCCATCGAAACAATCTGCCTGACGGAGCTTTGATCTCTTTCAACCACTGCAATGCGGGATGGTCAGAAAGTATTGTAAACTTTCTGCCCATTAGACAGGTGCGGAAATTATCCACACTTTCCACAATGGTTAGGCATTGTAGTTCCAAGTCTGAATAATTTCGCTCGTGACTACGCAGAGATCGGCTGAAATGTTGAACGGTGTATGTCTTCCCATCAGGGTAGACTTGTTTAAGAACGCCTGTAATGCTGAATGTTGAGGTGTTACAGTACACCTGGCATGGCAGACCTTCCTGGTAAAGGTGTAATGTGGGGTGTGTGGTAAGGCTTTCTTTCAGGTTAGTGAACGCTTTCTGGCGTTCGTCATCCCAGACCCACATGACATCCTTTTTTAGAAGGTTGACAAGTGGCGTCCGCAAGCGGGCGTGGTCTGGAATGAACTCTTTATAGGCGTTCACAGCTTTTAGGAAAGATCGTAATGTTTTTCGATTGTGTGGTTGTTTGGTGGCGTGAATTTTTTCTATGTTTTGTGTAGACGGGATGATTGTATTATTCTTAACGATTGTGCATGTGTTTACTGGTTGGTGTCGCCTTTTGGTGTGAGTGTCGCGCTTGTTGGGCTGGTTGTGTGTGTTACCGTTGTGTGACGACGTATGGGTGCGTGTGTTGTGAGTGTGAAAACCGTCCTGTGGTTTTATGTGTTGTGGGCATAAAGTATTGGCAATTGGATTGAGTGAAAAGTTGCGTGGTGTGAGATTAGAATGGTGGCATGTAAATATTTGGGGTTTTGGCAATGAATGCAGGCAAGGGTTTTGTTGTGTATTAGTGTGAGTGTCGAGTTCGTTGTGTGGGTTGGTTATGTGAGAGTTGTGCAACGGTGTGTGATCACCTATGTTTTTGGTATGCGAGTTATCCCGCTGTGTGGGTGCATTTTGGACAGGTTCATAAGTTGAAGTTGTTGTGGTTTGATTATTTGAGGGCATGTAAAAAAGGCAATTGGCTTTAGTGAAAAAGGGGCATGTAGATAAGTGGGTTTTTTTCAATGAATGCACGCAATGGTTGTCATAGGCGGAAAGTTGGGATGCGGGGAAAATTTTTTGTGACATCGCCTGACACTGCCAGTACGTGCATACATTGGACACATGATTAAAATGGTAGGAAAGGGTAGACAATGGGGCGCCCAGCTGGAATATAGTGCATTTATTAAAATCTATGGTTAACCTGAATTTATGGAGGCTATTGATACTAAGAATTCCAAATGGCAATGGTGCATTCACTACATGGAAATTCTCCTTTCGTGATATTTGTCCTATTGTCAGTGGGATAGATAGTTTACCCATGGTTTTTGCAAATCCGTTTAGGGTTTGGAGGTGTAGTGAATGTCCCTCAAGGGTTAAATTAGGCAGGTGGGTTTTTAGCATATGATAAATATTATATGGCACTATACTCAGGCTGGCGCCTGTATCAATTAAAAAGGGGCATGATACATTAGGGGCTAGAAAAAGTTTGACAGTCAGTTGGTTTAGGGAGCCTACCTCAGTCTCGAAAGGGCTGCTCGGCTGGGGTGTCTCTGGCTTGACTTGGTTGTTGTGGAATCGGAACTGGTGATTTTGGGACCGTTTGCACTGTCCGGACTTTTTCGTGGGTCGTCGGGACTGGTCGACGTCGGCATTCGCTGTGCCAGTGTCTCGCGCCGCAGAACTTGCAGTTGGACGGCGGAAGAGGTGCATTCCATGCACCTGGGCGTCGGGGTGTGCTGTGGTACGGACCCGACATTGTGGGTGGTTGATCTTCTCGGGGTCGCGTTGTCGGTACACTGGGCCCGTGGATCCGCTGTACCAGTCGGAACCATTCTCCTAGGTTCTCGGGAGGCACTACGCGGACTAGGCGCTGGTCGTTGAATGGCAGTCCTTCTGTCAGCGTCTCGAGGATCACCTCTTGTGGAAGTCCTAGTTGCAATCCCATGGCGGTTTTCTCCCGGTAATAGGTCTCTAGGTTGGCTTGCCCAGTAAGCTTCATGGCGAAATATTTCGCAAAGGACGCTTCGCTTGACTCAGGATAGAGATCTAGGAGGATTTGTCTCACCTGGAAGTAGCTCCGGTTGGCCATCCGAAGTTTCCTGAAGAGCTCCAGGGGTTGTCGCGCCAGATAGTTTGGCAGGCGGAGTAATTTTTCTTGTTCTCCCATGGATGCGTCTTCCATTTTTCGGTCGAATGCTTGGAAAAACTGCGTCGCGTTGTATGTGCCATCGAAAGGCGGGATTGCCGACTCCGCTCCATCAGAAATTTTTACTCGGGTCAGGAGCGCTGATAGCTGGTTGACGGCGTCCGCTAGGGGCGCAGTTGTCTCGCCCGTCTCTCTTACTTCCTGCCTCCCTTCCGTTGTTGTTTCCATCGGGCCGTCCGACTTTACGCCTATGGGATCCTGATTAAGCTCCATAATATCTTGATCCTGATTTAATTCCATCTCTTTATCCTGTCGACTTAACCGTTCTGTGGCAATATCGTTACGGAATTTCTTGTTGTTGGATGCGAATGGTGAGATTTGATTGAAGCGCAGTCGTTTGAGTGGAAGTTGCAGCATACAGTTAGGAATAATCAGGACACGTGATGGGGTTTGAAAATGAAAGGCAACTGGATTGGAGGAAAGAAAGCTTGAGAAGAGCTGAGCGATTTGACTTATTAATTATCTGATCACATGGCGGTGATTGAACTTAGCTATGGGGTGAGCGGGAAGGTCTCGAGAGTAGATGTTACCTTGTTGAGAGCGAAATCACTACTAGGTCCGAACTCGGCGAGAGCCAGTGAACAACCGCCTATTCTTGCTTTTCGATTTAACACCAAGACTCAGTTTCTTTCTGATTGGTTGAGAGATGATCACATGATCTTTTCCTATTGGTCGACCTATTTAGGTGCTGTCTTCTGATTGGCCGGCGGTTTCCTTTGGTGTTGTTTTTGCCGGAAGATATATTCGATTTCGTCAGGAAGTGTTGGATAGCTCGACGCTTATAACTTCGGCGGATATTAGATACGTCCTGTCTTTGCCGGAAATATTGGGTGTTAGCTTAACATTTATAACTTCTGGTCACCAGATACATCCTGCTTTGTCAGGAAGTATTGAGTGCTTCTTGACTAATATAACTTCTGCGGCCACTAGAGACGTCCGGTCTCTGCCCCTGCAATATTGACACAGGGGTGCCAAGAATAGTCGTGCCAGCTTTAGGCCTACTTCCTATGTCTTATTGCTACTTGCTTTCCTCCAGTTACCTTGTTCTTTATTAAGTCTTTGAAAATCATACATGGTACATACATAGTGGATCGGGGTTGCATTTAATTATATACAAATTATGACATACACCTATCCCCCGATTTACACGGTAGATACGTTGCTATCGAAAATTAAAAAAATATTAAAAATTAGAAATACAGACACAGTGTGCGTGTGCAGCAAGTCAGCACATAAGCTCGGGATTCCTCGTGAGATGTGTACACAGCGCATGTGTTCAATCACAGTAGCATTTAGTATAGTGCGATAAAAACAAAAAAAAAACATTTGGAAAACCGTGTAAAAGCGAAAACGTGTAAAACAAGTACCGTGTAAATCGGGGGATAGGTGTATTAAAAACAAAAGGAGGAATATCCTGACCACTTACAAGAACATTTGAGATGGTAGAGCGCCATCTTGAGATCCTAGACAAGCTTTGTTGACATCTGATGTACTGAGGAAATGCAGTCTTGGGTACACACACTGTGTGTATTAAGGAAACACCTGCTGTGCTACAGTACACAGACTGCGTCTATGTGTACTAAGGAAATGTGGTACTGACTAGGTGTGTATGTATGCAGGAATGTCTAGGAGAAGACAAGCTGGCCCAGATCCTCAAGGAGAGAGACCTGAAGTTGTACTGGGGCACAGCTCCCACCGGCAAGCCCCATGTGGGATACTTGGTGCCCATGGCCAAGATTGCAGACTTCCTGGAGGCCGGGTGTGAGGTAAATCTACTCTATGTTTTGTACTTTTTTAGACTTCTCATTCTAAAATGTGCCTGTTGCCCTTTCCACGGTACAGTACAGTCATATCTAACTATAACATCATCACTTGAGATCAAGATTTTACACTCATGGACAAAACTTAAGGAAGTGGAAAGTCTTGGATGTTGCTGGTCATCTATTTATAGATGTATTAAAAATATCCACATTGGAGGAAAACAATACATGTCTCATGAAAGTTCCAGATACAAGTGGAGCCACAATCCAATTCCACCATTGCTGTGTGTGACCAGGTCAAGATCCTATTTGCTGATCTCCATGCCTACCTGGACAGCATGAAGGCCCCCTGGGAACTGCTTGCGCTGCGCACCCAGTATTATGAGCACTGCATCAAAGGCATGCTGCGTAGCATTGGTGTGCCCCTGGACAAACTGACCTTTGTCCAAGGGACAGATTACCAGCTCTCTGAGTAAGTCACATTTTTTCTGATTTTGTTCATTCACCTAACAGCAAACTCTTTGGTTTGATGAGATCTGGCCATTAGGAAAACTTGCCATATCTTCCCACATTCTCTTCCCATCTCATCTATTGATGAGCTCTACTCATCCCCAGCAGACACCATCAACAAGCTCTACAAGCTTGATACCCAGATATGATTGAGTGGGGATAAGAAGAAGAGAAGATCTCTTCCCACAACAACCTTTTTTTTTTCACTGGCTGAGTTCAGAATTGTTTCTATATAACATGGAGGGAGGGAGTGTTTGGGGGAACCTGGGTATTTAAAGATTGAATGGATCCAATTTTACAGAAAGCATGTTTATTTCATGGTCTGTAGTCAATACCAAACCTGTGTTGTTTCAGGAAGTACTCCAAGGATGTCCTGCAGCTCATTGGCAACGTCACCATCCACGATGCCAAGAAGGCCGGAGCTGAGGTGGTGAAGCAGTTAGAGAACCCCCTCATCAGTAGCTTGCTCTACCCCAGTCTACAGGTAACACTCCATAACATCTGTACACACCCATACCTCGCTTTGTGTCGGGGTTACATTCCAAAAAAACACGACGCAAATTGAAACGACGCAAGGTGAAAATATGTGAAGGCGCAATCAAAAACAAAGTTGTTGCCATATTTTAGGAAAAAAAATAAATAAATAAATAAAGACTCGAATCCAAAACAACGCAACTTCAAAAATCTAACGACGCATAGTGAAAATCAGTCAAAATTAAGCAGCGACGCAATTTCGAAAAAAACGCGAAACGAAACGATGCAAAGCGAGGTATTGGTGTACATTCATTGAGGTTTCCATAGCTTAATTATAAACCCCCATCACACTCAACAACATCTATATCAATACCAGCAAGCACAGGTTCTCATGGCTGCATTGATGTTTTGCTCCAGATTCTGGATGAAGAGTACCTGGATGTAGATGCCCAGTTCGGAGGAGTCGACCAGCGAAAGATCTTCACTTTTGCTGAAAAGGTTAGTTGACGTTGACAATTCTCAACTCAGGATTTTTTTCCCCCTGTCTATTTATTTCTTCTCAAACTAGTCATAGTTTTATGGCTGGTAGTATTCCTGTCCTCTCAGAACTTCCTTCCTAATTAGAGTCTTTTGATGATATCATAGAGTCTTCTTGGATGATCTTAGGTATACCATCCTACTGTGATCTTGGGAAGAGTAATGTGTTTCCCATTTTACTTCCATATCATAGAACTACAGTCATCATCATCATTTTTTTTTTGTTTATCCCTAGTACACGTGGTACAGGCCATGATAATCATGGTGGGTAGTTAGTGACTGCTTTTACTGTAAGCTCACCACATGTCTACACATGTGAAAAGCAGTTCGACTTTGCACTTACAAATGTGCCAAAGCCCCGTTTGGTTACTTGCACTCGCTGGTGGGGTTGGACTTTTGCAAGAATCGGGGGCCATTGGAGCATATCATCGTTATGCCTGTAGCAATTTGGTTTAGAACCACATGTCAATATCTTTTCCCCTTAGCATTTTATTCATAGAAAAAATGGTTAAATCCACTATGTTGTTGTTTTTTCTTATCCTTTTGTGTAAAGATTACACGAATTCTATGAGTTCATGTTTCTCAAGCTAAATCCACTATTGTTGCTATCAGTGTCCATGAAGTTGAGTTTGACCCTTGGTTACTATATGGATAAATATTCTCCAATTTGATTTGTTGGTGATCATCACTGGCTGCTCATCTCTCTGGTAGCTTCTTTGACCCCTTCCAGCCAGCTCATTGGAGGTCTTCTTCTCTTTCTTATTCTCCTTCAATTGTTCCCAACATCAACATCTTTTCTAAACCATTTGTTATCATTATATGTCCAAAGTAGGTCATTCTTTTAAAAGAAAATAAGACCTAATCCAAATAATTTATTAGTAATGACATTTAGGCAACAACATTTTGTCACCATCATCAGACAAAATTATTCAATTATTCTTTTGTCTGATGATGGTGACAATGTTGTTGCCGAAACATCACAAACTAATAAATTATTTGGATTAGGTCTTATTTTCTTATAATCTATAATTCAAATTGTGCTTTATCATAGGTCATTCTTTTGTTTGCCTATGCAAGGATCAATGAAGAGTAATTGAAATATTTGTTCTTTTATCTATCCATGGCACTCTGAGTAACTTTCTTCATGTCCACATTTAGTCATTGACACACACACAAAGTACTAAACAGAACCTTTGGGAGAGGCAGCTGCTTATCATAAAACAGTTCGAGGAGCATGAACTCATGGAATTTATGTAATCTTTACACAAGGGGATAAGAAACAACAACGACGACAAAATTTTTTAATACAGTATAGAACCTCCCTGTAAAGAACAACACCTAGTTACAGAGCCAAAGTATCCTTTGGGCATCATCTTACTGGAGAGTAACTGTTCTACCGCGTTAGGGTAAAGGTTCGAGCTGCAGTGAGAACTATAAATTAATAATTTATATTTTAATAAGTGTCCAAAAATTACATACAATTATAAGAGGCAGATGGAGTACAGTTTTTACTCCACCAGCGCCTAGAGTATTATATAATGGAAGGAACCGCCGTAGGTTGTAGAGACGCGCGGTAAACAACCCGCGACATCAGGCGGTGTTTGAAAAGTGCGCGCGCAGCCTGCGCGCGCAGGCCGGCTGGCCAGCCGCCGTCCCAGGCCAGTGTCGCCCGCTGGCATCCTCTTATCTCATGCCCCCCCTGGAGATTGGGACTTGGGACCGATCCAACGTAGTTGCTATAACGCGGGTTCGGTTCTCGGGTTCGAGGGGATAAGGTCTGCTGATGTTGAGCTGAGTTGGGTGGGGTGGTGTACGGTGGAGGCACGAAAGGTCGTAAGAATCTGCGATTACGGCGAAGAAGGCGTCCGGCGTCGGTCCGGATGAGGTAGCTGCGACCGCGTGGAAGTTGTTCGAGAACCTCAGCAAGGAGGGTCCAATGTTTTGTGCGGTGATCCTGGACAAGGACTATTGCTCCCACTTCCAAATGTGAGAGTGGCTTGGCGTTGCGATTGTATCGCTTGAGGGCTTTCTGCCTTAAATTCTGGGCTCGTTGATCGCATTCTGAAATCCTTGTTTTCCATTCCTTGGCAAACTGACTACGGTGAAGCGGTAGCTTGGTACGTGTCGGGGCACCAAACACAATCTGCGCTGGACTTCGTCCCTCTGCTTTGGGCGTGTTTCGGAACTCCATCAAACTTTCTAAAAATGTGTCGGACTTGAGATTCCCATTGGTGGTGGTCTTGCTGATTAGGTACTTTATCGCTTTTACGGCCGCTTCGGCAAGTCCATTTGATTGAGGAAAGTGTGGAGATGAGGTGGAGTGCTCGATGTTCCAACGCTTTGTCCAACTCCGAAACTCTTGAGAGGAGAATTGGGGACCATTGTCGGATGTGAGTATCTCTGGGATGCCGTAATCTGCCATCCACTTTTGAAGGTGACGGATGACCGTGGTGGACGTGGGGGCTCTGCCACATTGCGTCACGTTGATCCAACCTGAAAAGCGGTCGACCATAACGAGATATTGGTATCCAGCGTGCGAAAAAAGGTCGCAGGAAACATGTTGAAATGGGTAGCTAGGCGGCGGGTCGGAATAGAGTGGTTCTTTCTGTTGCGAGGGTAGATAGGCTGAACACTCGGCACACGTTTTTACTACGTTCCGGATGTCATTAGTGATGCTCGGCCAAAAGACAGATTGGCCAGCGCGTCGAAGAGTCCGGTCTTGGCCTTGATGCGAAGCATGGAGTATTTTTAGCACTTCTGAGCGTAATGGTGTTGGGATGAGTAGGCGAGAGCCTAAGAAAACGAGTTCTTCGCGTACGCTTAGTTGGTGCAATACTCTCCAGTAGGGGCGAAGATCTTCGTCAAGGTCTTCTTTACGTTGAATCTTTTGAGGGATGATATTGCGTATACGTTTGTACTCTCCATCATGCTCTGCGGCTGCTCTGATTTGTCGTATTAACGAATCCTCCATTACCCTGGATCCGTCGACCGGGTCTACTACTGCAGCGGCAATGAGAGGTGCGGGATCAGAATCAGGATGATCATCGGTATCGTAAACGTCGGGAAATGGGAATGGGTGGCGAGAGAGCACGTCGACAACGGTATGTTTCTTTCCCGGACGCCAAACTGCCGTAATGAGGTACGGAGTCAGCTTTTCCTTTAGCCGGAGGAGCCTTGGGTTTTCTATCTCGTCCAGAGTTTTGGAGTTCAGTATGGGAATAAGGGGACGGTGGTCGACTATAAGTTCGAAATGAGATCCCATAAGAAATAACTTGCATTTCTTGGCTGCCCACACGACAGCTAATAACTCAATTTCCGTGGCGCTATACCGGGACTCTGCAGGAGTCACATTGCGGGATCCTACCTGGAGAAGTCTCCATTGACTATCAGGTTGTTGTTGATAAAGGGCATATCCTAGTCCCTGGGTCTGTGCTGCGTCCGTTTCTAGGCGGAGGGGTTGTCCTGGGGAGAACTGTGCTAGGATGCGTGAGCTGCAGAGTTCTTGAATGACTGCGTCAAAAGCTCGCTGGTGGGGGTTCTCCCAAACGAAGGCGGCTTTGGCTGACAAAAGTGATCGGATTGGCGCGGATAGTTCGGTTAGATGATGGGAAAAGGCCTCAAACTGTTGAACAAGGCCGTTAAAGGAACGCACGTCGGTCTTGTTGGTTGGTATCGGGAAATTCTTTAGAGCGGAGTACAAATGTGGAGAAGGTGTGTAACCGGAGGAATTTATACGGAAGCCGCACCAGTCGACTTCTGGCTGAGCGAATACGAACTTCTTCTGGTTGAGGGTGATTCCATGTTCCTGACACCGGGAAATGACCTGTCGAACACGTTGGACGTGTGTTTTGTAGTCTGAATCGAAGATAATGATGTCCTCTACCACTTTTTCTACGTTCTGTATTCCAAATAGGGCTTCGTCTCCACGACGGTTGTGCTCGTCTCCGGCGGAACACAATCCCATCACGTTGCGACAATAGCGGTAACTTCCCCATGGTGTGATGAAGGTGGTTAGTTTTTTACTCTTTTCATCGAGGGGGACTTGCCAATAACCGTGACGGGCATCTAGCGTGCTGAAAAACTGCATGCCTGGTGGGATGCGAGCAACAACCTCGCGGGGTACCCTGACTGGATAGGCGGGTCGTCGGACGTATTTGTTCAGTCCGGTAAGGTCCACGGTTACGCGCGGTTCTGATGAGCCTTTTTTCGGGACGACTACCATAGGATGGCACCAATCGATGGCTTCGCCGACGGCTACCTGTTCGATTATCCCTTTCGCCAACATGGTATCGAGTTGAGTTTTGACGGGGTCTCTCCAGTGAAAGGGAACGTTGTATGCCCGGTAGCGTTTGCAAGGAACGGCATCTTTAACTAGTTCGATAGACATGGGGGTCCTTGCATGGGTTTTAACACTGTGTCGTCGAACGCTCTAGCATAATGGGTAAGGATAGACTGCTTATCGATCTCATTGGCTCTCACCGGGGTCGGCGGGAGCGTTAGAACTTGTCCGTTGGTTATGGCATTGACGATCATTGAATGGGGCCAGTTATCCGGCAGAAGTCCTAAGGCTTTGCATCCGCTCTTGCTCAAGAGAGGGGCGTTCAGGTGCTTGCAGACTCCAACGGTAGTGCTGTATGTTTTCCCGTTGAGATGCAGTGCCGCGACGAACGATCCACAAGGACTTAAGCTGATGCCGTTGGCTCCTACGCAAGGGACGTTCTTCGGGTTGAGTGCTGATCGGGTCTGCTCATCCAGTAACAGGAATTCTGATTCTGGGATTAGATCCAGATCTGACCCCGGGTCCGCCAGCCAACGGATTTGGTGTAACTTATGGTTGATATCGGTCGGAATGGTTATGAGTTCGTTGCGTACTCCAGCTGCAACAACTGTGTTTGAGGGTCCTGGTTGGGACTGATGGTTTCTGGTTGCGGGTGGCGGGATATTAGGTTTGGTTGTGGGTTTCCGTTTCAGTTGTCGGCAAACCCTTCCGTAATGCCCGGTGATGCCGCATTTGTTACACTCTATGTCTTTTGCTGGGCACTGGTCACGGCGGTGTCTTGGGTTAGCCCCACAACCGGAGCAGGGGTCGTTAGGATCATAGGGTTTTTGAAAGAAACGGTTGGCCTTAGGTGAGGTTTCAGACGAGCTGGCTTGTTGATGCTTGTAGGTTGATGGTGCACGTCTGGTTGCAATGAAGGCTTCGGGGGAGGTGGTTGGGGAGGCTGAAAGAGTCGCGCCCACGGCGGTAGCACTCTCATGTGCGATGCAAATTGAGAGGACTCGGTCCAGGGAGAGGTCGGAATTGTACTGCTCCGCCAGTACTTTTCGTTGGAGGTCTTTATCAAACAGGCCACATATTAACCTGTCACGGATACGGAGTTGCTGTTGATAACCAGCAAGGGCAAACGTTTTCCCACAAGCTCTTTTTGTGCATATTGTAATACACGGGTCGCCGCATGTGCTGCACTTAAAATCCAGCTCATGTGCACACGAGTCATCAAGAGCTTTAAGGGCTGCGAAGTAGCGATCCACCGATTCTCCGGTTTGTTGGTCCCTACGATGAAAATCTTGCCGATCAAGGAGGGGGTTTCGCTTCTTGCGTAGGTAGGCCTCGAGAGCATTCACGGCTTCATCGAGGGTGGTGGTGGTAGAAATATGAAGGCGGCCTGATTGCCAAAGGATGGTCCATTCGGAATGGAGGGCGGCACGCAAAGTCACTTGCTGTGTGGATAGCGGGAAGGTGGCTACTTGTTGGGCGTCCACGTAGTCGTTCCAACGTTGTTTCCAATCGCGGAAAGAAGACATCGTTAACTCCTCCGGGGAAGCCAGTTTAGGAAGCTGGATGATTTTTGTGGCGTGGTGAGGAGGAGCTCCTAATGGGACTGTCGGTGTCGGATTCCGAGTAGCCATCTGCTGCAACAGTGCGGCTATGGACCTGAGGATGTCGGTGCTGGTCGGCGAGGCAGGGTTCTCTGGAGGGGTTTGGGATGGTCGGCGATTCCTTCTTGAGGGCATCTTGATTACTAATTGTCACTGAGCTGTCACTTAAAAAACGGCTATAATTAACCGAATGTCGACTGCGCCATGTTCTACCGCGTTAGGGTAAAGGTTCGAGCTGCAGTGAGAACTATAAATTAATAATTTATATTTTAATAAGTGTCCAAAAATTACATACAATTATAAGAGGCAGATGGAGTACAGTTTTTACTCCACCAGCGCCTAGAGTATTATATAATGGAAGGAACCGCCGTAGGTTGTAGAGACGCGCGGTAAACAACCCGCGACATCAGGCGGTGTTTGAAAAGTGCGCGCGCAGCCTGCGCGCGCAGGCCGGCTGGCCAGCCGCCGTCCCAGGCCAGTGTCGCCCGCTGGCATCCTCTTATCTCAGTAACCAACCAGTAAAACCGGCAAATAATCATATTATCAGTTATATGGTCAGATGCTTTTTGTTTCTTCTTCTATTGTGTTGTGGTACATAGAGGTTCAGACAAGCTGTGCAATGCTAATGAAGAAACCTGGGAGCTAACTAACTCTGTGTTGCCTACAGTACCTGCCCCAGATGGGCTACAAGAAGCGAATCCATCTGATGAATCCAATGGTCCCGGGACTAACAGGTGGCAAGATGTCTGCCAGTCTGGCGGACTCCAAGATCGACCTATTAGATCCCCCGGAGAAAGTGCGAGCCAAGCTGGCAAACGCGGACTGTGGCATGGAGTCCGGTGTGGTGGCATTTGTCCGCCATGTCATCTTCTCCCTGTTGCGAGGGAAAGGTAAGTTCACTGTGGGTATCATCCTGCAGCTGTGACGGGACCTGTTTGCCAGAGTTCCAAGTCCCACTGGAGTCTGGGGAAGTCCGAACATACAACAGTCCGGATGATGTCATTAATGCCTTGGTCTCACAGGTAAGGATGTTTCTATTCCACACGCAACTTTTCTTCTTCTTTCTTATCTCCACTCAATCATAACAGGGTATCAAGCTTATAACACACAACTTTTAATTGAAACTTATTTAGCCATGATGATGTCTACAATTCAACTTGAACTATACTTTATAATGATAGGTTCAATTTGGATTATAGATTTGAAATAAAAGGTAATAAGAACAAATCCAAATAAATAAGTAGTGTGTGACATTTCTGGTAACAGAATTGTCACTGTCATCATTCAGTACTTTTGTCTGAAGATGGTAACAACGCTGATACCGAAACGTCACACACTATTTATTTATTTGAATTTGGTCTTATTACCTTGTTTTTATAATCTGTAATCCAAATTGTGCCTTATCATGACAATACCTAGTTGTTGAACTAAAGTGTCCTTTAGGGAGAGACAATTTAAACAATTTTATCCACTTCTAATCAATGGTTACAGAAAATTAAAAAAGATAATGCACAATTTAGATTATAGATTATAAACATAAGGTAATAAAACCTAATCCAAATAAATGAATAGTGTGCGACACTTCAGTAACAACACTGTTACCAAAACGTCAAACACTATTTATCTATTTGGATTTGTGGGTCTTATTACCTACTATACTTTATAGTATAATCAAAAACCTAAAATTCTGGAAACACCAATCTTTTTTTGTATTATAGATAAATACAGGAGAAAATAGAACTTTCGAAGAAGGAGTCTAGAGCTAAGTAGGATGTAACAAGTATTGCAAACAATCCTTCTTACCTTAGATAAAAGAGACATCTTCGAAAGCTCAGGTTTTTTCTGTTTCTAAATTGCAATTACCTAGATTTTAAGCCGATTATGAAGCTTCATTTGAAAGCTTACTTAATGTATTATTATCCACAAATGTGTGTGGAGAACCAAAGAATCCTTGTGTTTATTAACTCCCAAAGATAAAAATTTGGTAGTAGTTGTGTGATGGAGGAATAGGTAAACAGATATTCCCACTCGGAGTCATCCTCCTATATACCAGTGTGGCCTTGTAGAATGATCCTTCTTGGAAGAGTATGCTAACTGACCCTCGCTGCACAGGACCTGCCCCACACTGCTCTGAAGAGTGCAGTGGCTGAGTTCATCATCAAGGTCCTAGAGCCCATCCAGGAAACCTTCCGTAGTCCGGAGCTGGTGGACCTTTCTGCCAGGGCCTACCCTCCTGGTTGGTTGTTAGCTTTGGTACAAACTTGCCCCATGGATGGTTCTTGTGGTGATGAATCTTGATACGGTAAAACTTCTTGCTATAGCGAACCCCACTGGGACTGAACTTTTGGTTTACTCTTAGCTATGGTTTACTGAATGCCATCACTAATTTTGACCATGTTAGGAGCGGCTGCACATGGGGTCTGTTCCTCATGTCAGAGGCGGCCATTTATTTTAGAGCTAAGTCGGCCTGCCACTGAGTAGTGCTCCCAGTTTTAATGACAAAGGCAAACGTATTCTACTTCACCTAATCATGATGGTTGTCAACAGACACTATCAAAAGTCTCAAGCTTTACAAGCTTGACACCATAATATGATTGAGTGGAGATAAGAAAAAAGAAGAAGACTAATTTTGAGAATTAATTGAGGTTTGTTATAAGGGATGGTTCATTATATCTTCAGTTCAACATATCAGTGAGGTTTTTACTTCAATTTGTATTAAACTATATCATTTAATTTTTTTTTGCTTATCCCTAGTACACGTGGTACAGGTCATGATAATCAAGGTGGGTAGTTAGCCACTGCTTTTATTGTAAGCGCACCACATGTCTACACATGTGAAAAGCAGTTCGACTTTGCACTTTCAAATGTGCCAGAGCCCTGTTTGGTTACTTGCACTCGCTGATGGGGTTGGACTTTTGCAAGAATCGGGGGCCATTGGAGCATTTTTTTTTTTTTAAACAGAAAAAAGTGTCCAATGCGGGAATCGAACTTGGGTCGTAGTGGTCGAAAACCAAACGGTTTAACCAGCCTTCCACCGACACCCCAAAAAACTATATCATACAAACAAGAGATGGACCAAGTACATATGTGCTGAAAGTAAGCAAGGGTTATAAACCATAAAAATACATTATAAGGATTCAATAAGTTGGGTAGCCATTTATTCTACAACTTGATCACAAGGTAATAAGACCAAATCCAAATAAATAAATAGTGTGTGATGTTTCTGTAACAGCATTGTTACCATCTTCAGACAAAAGTACTGAATGGTAAAAATGCTGTTACTGAAACGTCACACACTATTTATTTATTTGGATTTGGTCTTATTACCTTGTGTTTATAATCTATAATCCAAATTGTGCCTTATCTACAGCTTGATCATTGAAAGTTTATTTATTTCAACACACAAAATGCGATATCCCCACCAAGGATAATTGTGTGATACCACATTGTGTGTTAAACAGAAACAATTATATAGATCACTATTCAAGATAAGAAAAAAGAAACAAAGAGATAGATTAGGAACCTGATCCTTTAAAGTCTGACAAATAATCATAAATATATTTTAAAAAGTGATTAAATCTATGATAATTCTCTCTGCTATTTACAAATTCATTCAGATCTTTAACATTGGTAACTGTCTGTTGTCTAACGCTAAAGAAAAGTGGGAATTCAAGTAGTAGGTGTCTCGAGTCCTGGATTTCCTTGCCACAGTGACAGCTAGAGTTCTCAACAGCTCCAATTGTTGCCGAAAATGATCAGTGAAAGTTCAGATGAAACAACCCTTTAACAGAGAAATGCTATCAATTACAGCTCACATTGATTTATTGAGCTTACACAGCTTATATGATTGCTACAGTAGTGGAAGATAGAGTCATTGAATCATTGCTAATAGCTTCTTCTTCTTCTTTCTTATCTCCACTTGTAAAGCTTGAGACTTTGATGGTGTCTGCTGGGGAAGAGTAGAGCTCATCAATGGATGAGTCAATACAGTCAATAATATGTCTTGGGGTTCCAGGCCGAGAATTGCACTTAGTACATAGTGGGAAAACCTTGCAGCCATCCAATTTACTACCATCCATTTACTTTACCCAATCATGATGGTTGCCAATTGTTGCTAAAAAGGATCCGTAAAAGTTCAGATGTAGCCTGTGAAACAACCCTTTAACAGAGAAATGCTATCAATTACAGCTCACATTGATTTATTGAGTTTACACAGCTTATATGATTGCTACAGTAGTGGAAGATAGAGTCATTGAATCATTGCTAATAGCTTCTACTTTCTTATCTCCACTCAATCATACTAAGGTATCAAGCCTGTAGAGCTTGAGACTTTTGATGGTGTCTGCCGAGGAAGAGTAGAGTTCATCAATGGATGAGTCAATACAGTCAATAATATGTCTTGGGGTTGCAGGCCGAGAATTGCACTTAGTACATAGTGGGAAAACCCTGCAACCATTCTGGAAAGTCATTGTCCGTAGATGACCAGACTTAAGTCTGGAAATCAAAGACTGTTGTTCTCTTGGGAGGACAGAACCGGTGCTTGTCCCTCCTGCTCTGTACCAGTCATGTACAGCATCAGATTTCCATTCCTGCGCTAATAGCTACTATAACCTAATTCACTATACTACCTAGTTATATTTTAAGCTTTGATTTTTATACTCTTGTACAAATATTTAAATATAATTTGAAAAAAAAAAAAGTATATAGTTTCAAATTTTCATAATAGAGAGATGGCGCGCTAATGCATCATAAAAAAGGTATATCTTTAAACGAAAGGTAATATTTATTTATTTGGATTTGGTCTTATTACCTTGTGTTTATAATCTACTAGCCGAATGACCCGGGCAACGCCCGTGTTTTACCCGATTGAATGTTTTTATTCAAATACTATTTGTTACAATTATAAATTGGCGCCTAAATAAATGCATATATTAGTTAATAACTATAGCCTATGTGCTTCATCTGTCTATGTACTGTTGGCTTCCGTAGGCGTCTCTTACTGGGAAAAAGAAAGAGAGGATTCCATTTAGTTATTAACTAATATATGCATTTATTTAAGGAGCGACCTGCTCCAACACAATAGTTACAAAAACGAAAAAGCGAGTGGGGGGGGGGGGGGGGGGCAAAGGTGGCGTGATCGTAGCCAACCAATAGGAGAGCGCCATTCCAAAAAAAAGCAAACGGTGACAGAGATGAAAACTGAAGAATTAAGAGATGAAGAACGCATGACGCTCGTAACTGTATATAGAATAATCCAAATTGTGCCTTATCAATCTTTAAACGAATGTTTGCCCTTAAGTAAAATTTCAGGACTTATGTTTGTTCAGCTAAAGAGGTGGAGGAAGCCCTCAATGACCTCAACGTGGACGGCCATGCCAACAACAACAACAAACAAGAAGATGGCTGCTATCTGCGAGTGTCTCCGGCAGAGAAGCCAGCCCTGGACCTACTGGTGCCTCTGTCCCAGTTGAAGCAGCTGGTGGCTGAGGGCCGCAAGGCCACGGTGGTGGTGGAAGATGTGGAGAGCTACCTAGACGGAGGCAAGATGCCCTGGAACCTGGCCCCACACCGCGGCAAGTACTCCCAGCACGTGCTGGAGTCTCTACTGGCCTGGATGGGGGCTTCCTCTGTCAAGGTGATCCAAGGGTCCAGCTTCCAGCTTGCTGAGTGAGTATCATGATTACCCAGTCCATATATATAGTCTATCTATGACGGATGGTCTACAGAGAGGTTATCCTGGACATCTACCGTCTGGCATCCCTGGTGTCTGTCCCTGAAGCCAAACAGGCTCTGGCTTCCCTCCAAGCTGACCCTACAGCTGAGCCTCCTCAGCTAGGTTGTCTGGTGGTGCCTCTTGTACAGGTGGGTGCATCTTGTTTGATAGAATCCATTCTTACCGTTTTCCATTAGGTCTCCTTTGTGGATTTCATGGAATAAAGTCTGCCTTGGGCTGATAATGGCCATTAGCCTAAAACCATGGTCTCTAGGTTGACACTTCTCAGTTTGACAAAACTGATCTTGTAGCTTTGTCACCGACCCGAGGCCGCTAGTTTGCGGTGATGGTCAATAGATGGCGTCTAGTTTTGATTTTTATTTTGACGGAAGAGATTCCCTATTCTTGTATAGAGCAATAAAATGGTGCGAGGCCGGCACTAATTGATGTAATGCTTCAGGCCCTGACCAGACACAAGCTGGGTGTGCCACTGGAGGTGGAGGGGCATCAGACAATGGATGATCTTGTAGAGAAGGTAGGTAGATCCTAATGGTCGTTAATGTGGTCAAACTGTCTGGTGGTGTGGTTCTGGATGTAATCAACCTGGCTGGTGTGTGAAGTGTGTGGTCCGGCTGGGATACGCCACTGAGCCCCTGGCTCCTGTCCTCCATTACTCCCCAGGTAGGATACTGCCAAGAATATATTTGATGTAATATTGTTTTTTTTTGCTTATCCCTAGTACACGTGGGGTACAGGCCATGATAATCATGGTGGGTAGAAGTAGGCTACTGCTTTTACTGTAAGTGCACCACATGTCTACACATGTGAAAAGCAGTTCGACTTTTGCACTTACAAATATGCCAGAGCCCCATTTGGTTACTTGTACTCGCTGGTGGGGTTGGAATTTTACAAGAATCGGGGGCCATTGGAACTTTTTTTTTTTTAAATCAGAAAAAAGTGTCCAATGCGGGAATCGAACCCGGGTCATAGCGGTCGAAAACCAACGGTTTAGTACTATCCTTCCACCGACCCCCCATGTAATATTGTAAGTTGGATAATCAAACCTGGAACAGTAAATTATTAAAACTACAAAATTGTGAAGAGTTTCATGTAAGGCTTCTTTATTTAGCCAAGCTTTCTAGTAATACTCAAAAGCTCAGCTAAATAAAAAAAAAAACCTAACAATAAACTCTTTTATTTTTTATTTTTTGCTTATCCCCAGTACACGTGGTACAGGTCATGATAATCATGGTGGGTAGTTAGTGACTGCTTTTTACTGTAAGCGCACCACATGTCTACACATGTGAAAATCAGTTCAACTTTTGCACTTACAAATGTGCCAGAGCCCCGTTTGGTTACTTGCACTCGCTGGTGGGGTTGGACTTTTGCAAGAATCGGGGGCCATTGGAGCATTTTTTTAAACAGAAAAAAGTGTCCAATGCGGGAATCGAACCCGGGTCGTAGTGGTCTAAAAACAAACAGTTTAACCAGCCTTTCACCTACCCCCCAACTCTTTTATAATACAATATAATGTGGCTTATGATTGTAGAACAACCTTTGAAAATATCCTGCTTGTTTCTTTTGAACAAATTTCCCATCCCTGGACACTTTATTTTTTCGACTAAATTGAACTCTTGGAATAGAAATAGCAAAATATAATGACAATTGAAGAGGAATTTTAAGACACTTCTCTTCAATCGTCGTTATATTTTGCTACTTTATTTTTCCTGTTCATCATTACTCTTCACAATTCATACTTCATCCCTAAGGTTAGAAATAATAGTTATTTCTCCTTAAAATAAATTTAGATTTTTCGTTCATAAGAAACACATGCGGGATATTTTCAAATGTCGTTCTACAATAAACTCTTTGTTTCACGTTTTTATACTTTCACTAATATAATATTGTTATAACTTCCAGCTCTCTATATAGCTTAAGATTATTATCAATTCAACTTCAACATTTGCACAGCTAGTGGACATTTTTTATAAAACATTTTGCTATTAATACTTATGGGGATATTACTTTTTTTTTTTCATCTTTTAGCCTATTTAAAATGATTAGGCTGAGATACGGATTTTTTAAAATGTTTGAATTAAAGTAAAGGATATGTGATATGTCTTGTTACTTTGTGTACTGTAAAAATTTGGTGATAATTTTTATATCTTTAATATAAAATGTTAACAATACTGAAATATGCAAATTAGTCCAATATCCATTTATTTGCATATAGTTAACAACACATAGTGCCATGTTGAGAATCGAATTATTCAATGTCATTTAATCTCATATAGAATGAATTTCTCAATTAGTGAATTGAGGATTTGGGAATGCTCTCAGTAGTCTTCTTCTTTCTTATCTACACACTGGGTGAAGTGGAATGCGTCTACCTTTGTCATTAAGACTGGGAGCACTACTCAGTGGCAGGCCGACTTATCTCCAAAAGAAATGGCCGCCTCTGACATGAGGAACAGACCCCATGTGCAGCCGCTCCTAACATGTAGTACAAACGCTGCTCATCCTGTATCCCTGGATTAGGAGCCCTTACAGGGTACTATCAGCCGAGCCAGCTGAACCCAGGTTTTTTACCGAGCTTGTTACTGCTCCCCTTCCTCCTTTTTCATCCGGGCTTGGGACCGGCAAAGGCGGAGTTCTCTCAGTAGTAAACTCTCCCAGTGATTCCTCCAATTTAATCCTACCAGATAGCTACAATTATTGTATCCTTAATTCCCATCATATGCTTGAAGGTTTGATTAAATTCAAGTCATCATTAATGATGGCAATTTGAAAGGGAATTGGTTGAAAACTTGATGGATGTGTCAGTGCCCAACCTGAGTTCCCTGGAGGAAGAGGCCAAGATCCTGCTGACTGACGAGCAATCAGCTGTGAAGCGTAAACTGAAGAGAGCCTTTTGTGAGCCTGGCAATGTGACAGTGAACCCGGTGCTTGAGCTGGCCCACAAACTGGTATACCCCATCACCACACAGAATGGCATCGGTGAGTGCCCCTTCTCTAGCTTTACATTTTATAGATGCTAGCTTTGCAACAGCTCTTTCTAGAGTGCAGGTTTGCCCAGTCATATTGATTTATATGTTGTTGTTGTTTCTTATCCCCTTGTGTAAAGATTACACGAATTCCATGAGTTCATGCTCCTCGAGCTGTTCTATGATGAGCAGCGGCCTCTCCCAAAGGTCCTGTTTAGTGCATCTAATACAAGCCAAAATGTGTTCTGGAGCTGCAGGTACCAAGCTACATTTTGGGCAAGTAGGGTAGATTTTGTTATTATTTTCTATCTTCAAATTGATTTATATGATGAGCTCTACTCATCCCCAGCAGACACCATCAAGAGTCTCAAACTTTACAAGCTTGACACCCTAATATGATTGATTAGAGATAAGATCACAAATAAATAAATAGTATGTAACTTTTTTACATAACAGCATTGCTAAAATCATCCAGATACCAATATTACCAAAATATCCCATTATTTATTTGGTCTTATTACCTTTTATTTCTAATCTATAATATTCCAACTTATACCTTATTATCATATTGTTTTAATAAATTGAACATCATGATATAATATAAATGTGATTTTTTTATATTTTTAATACAGAATTTTACGATCCCGAAATATGAATTTTTTTTTTCCATTATCCATTTATTTGCATATATTAAACTGCATGTAATGCCATCTATATGTTGAGAATCGAATTGAGGATCAGCGTTATTTCTTTTAATTTCATATAGGATGAATTCCTCAGTGAACTGAGTTTTTGGAGGGCTCAGTAGTAAACTTTCCCATTGATTATGCCAATTTAATTATACCAGATAGCTATTGTATTGATCATTCTGTTCATACACATAATCTGCACTAGAAAGTTTGGTGTTTTTAAGAAAAAATTCAAGTGATATTTTAAGTGAATATTTTAGAGTGAAATCTCATTATAATATCTTCTTTAAAACAGTAAAATCTCAAGATTTAAATTCTGATTCTTTTAACCTTAGTTTTAACAATAGAGTGGGGCGTTATATCATAAAATCTTGGTCCCAATTATTGTTGTTATTGCAAGAATAGATTCTATCATATCAATTTAATAGCTTGAAAAAGTTTTTTTTTTCTGTATTCATAATCATTTTCATTGATTATTAATCATTCCAGCTTGGCAGGCTGTGTTAATTGTCCAACTTGTCACTGCTGTTGTTTCTTATCCTCTTGTGTAAAGATTACACAACTTCCATAAGTTCATGCTCCTTGAGCTGATCTCATGGAATGGTGTAGGGGTGCAGTTTTCATTAATCATGGCACTAGCTTGACACTAGTTAGGCCTAGTGCAGAGTGGAATATGTGAAAACTGAAGGCTTGAAACTGGGCCAATTTTGATTAAAATAGGGTTTTTAACCTTGGGTTGTCGGTGGTGTGTTGACAGAGTTTGTGGTTGAGCGCAAGCCAGAGTTTGGTGGTAACCTAGTGTATACCGACCCAGCCAAAATGACAGAGGACTTCAAGACAGAGGTAAACAGACAGTTCCTGCAGACAACGGAGTAGCTCTATGATGATCATTGATGTCCAGGTGCTACATCCTGGGGATCTCAAGTCCTGTCTGGAGAAGAAGATGGTGGCTCTCATCCAGTCCCTGAACCTGGCCAAGAAAGAATCCAAGGAACTGGAGAGCAGGGCCTTCCCCAAAGTTTCAGCAAAGAGTGAGTTTGATATTGTTGTGTAGCTCTACACAATACCTAGCAAGCAAGCTCCAATTTGAAATGTCTCTATCATTTATCACCACAGAGGAATTGGAGGGGGCCATTGGAACATTTTTTCTTTTTAGACAATTGACAATTAAAATAATTTTACTGACATCTTGTCAATACATGCAAAGTGCACAGTCTGCACTATTTAAAAAAAGATAATATGCATTATTCACACTATGTACAATGAATATGGCGTCTTTGCCAGCACTGCAGAAAAAGTTTAGAAAAAATGCCCAATTCTGGTTTTGATCCTGGGTCGTAGCAGTTGCAAACCAATGGTTTAGACCACCCTTCCACTGACCTTCCAAATCTAAAGTCCTGTATCCTTCTGTCTGTGTGTGCTGAACAACCCTAATGTCACTTGTTTGTGCACAGAGGGGGCAGCAGCAGCACAAGCAGCTGAGGCAGAACTGACTCCCAACCGTCTGGACATCAGGGTGGGATGTATGGTGGAAGTTGGGCTGGTGAGTTGTATTTATACTGCTTGTGTGAAGCTACACATTATCTGAGCAGCAATTCTTCTGTTTGTATGCAACCACACAGCACCAAACAACACTAACAAGATTTAGAACAGGCCATCTCAAGCCATTGAAGATAAAATAACAAAAAAATATACCCCACTTGCCTAAAATGTAGCTTGGCACCTGCAGCTCCAGAACACATTTTGGTTTGTATTAGATGCACTAAACAGGACCTTTGGGAGAGGCCGCTGCTTATCATAAAACACCTCAAGGAGTATAGATTCATGGAACCAACCACACAACATACATTTAGAGATTTTATTTTTCTCAATAAAAGCAGGATATAGGATATGAGAGAAATTAATACTGTTGTTGTTTCTTATCCCCTCATGTAAAGATTACACAAATTCCATGAGAGAAATAAGGTAAAGGGGTGCAATTTTCGTTGATCATGACACCATGATCCAGGCACACTTTGGTGAAAGTCTGACTTTACCTGTAATTTGAGGCCATTCCTAACATGAAATTAATACTGAATTAAATTGAGAAATCCAAATATAAAAATTTGTTCAAAGAACAAAAATAAATTCCTTGCTTACTGTACAGGTCCAGCCTTTGAAATCTTAAGAATATTCACAAGGTGATCTTCTTTCTTATATCCACTCAATCATATTAGGGTATCAAGTTGTGACCCTTGATGGTGTCTGTTTGTCAACCATCATGACTGGGTGAAGTAGAATGCGTCTGCCTTTGTCATTAAGACTGAGAGCACTACTCAGTGGCAGGCTGACTTAGCTCCAAAAGAAATGGCCGCCTCTGGCATGAGGAACAGTGCAGCTGCTCCTAACAAGGAGTACAAATGCTGATCATCCTGTATCTCTGGATTAGGAACCCTTACAGGGTACTATCAGCCGGGCCAGCTGAGACCAGGTTTTTACAGAGCTTGTTATCGCTCCCCCTTCTCCTTTTTCATCCAGGCTTGGGACCGGCAAAGGCGGAGTTACAAGTTGATAATAAGCAACAACCGTATAAACAACACAATGTAGCCACTGCCATGTCCACAGTACAGAGGCTGACATGTTGTATATGCAGCATCCAGAAGCGGACTCCCTGTACCTCTGCCGGGTGGATGTAGGCGAGGCTGAAGGTCCCCGCCAGGTTGTGGCGGGACTCGCCCACCATATACCCATCGACCAGCTACAGGGGCGGCTGGTGGTGGTGCTGTGTAACCTGAAGCCAGCCAAGGTCCGCGGCGTGGAGTCCCGCGCGATGATACTCTGTGCATCCACACCAGAGCTGGTGGAGCCTCTCCAGCCCCCGGCCAACTCCCAGCCTGGAGCCATGGTCTCCATCCCAGGAGCTCCACCTGCCACCCCAGATCCCATCCTCAACCCCAAGAAGAAAGTGTGGGAGAAGTTACAAGTAAGTGAAAGCTTTCACTCTTGTACAACACTTGGTTCTATCATCCTCTTGATAGAACCTTTCATCATATATATATACACCACACACATGACACACACACATTCATTGCAAGATTTTAACTTTCTCATTAAAAGAAGGATATAGGATATGAATTTTTTTTATCATAGAACAGCAACAAATTCCTTTCTACTGTATAGGTACAGCATCTAACATATACAGTTAAACCTGTCTATAGCGCCCCCTCTTGGGACTCACCAAATAAGGGTGCTATAAAGAGGGGGTGCTATAGACAGGTCACTTTTAATGTAATTTGCATCGTACTACGTATTTAAAATCAGGCGCTATAGAGAGGAAGGCGTTATTTAGAGGTGGTGCTATAGACAGGTTTAACTGTATGTATAAACATGGAATGTGTTAGCAAACTGTATGCAGGGAACTAGTTGTAATGGGGAACATGTCTGTAGAAAACAGGCGGGTTATACCATTCATCCCTCTTTTAACTAATACTTCCAAGTTCTTAAAAGTTCTTATGTAGGAATTCTCAAGGATTTTATGGAGAGTTGTGTGTGATAGGTGGACCTGAAGACTTCCGAGAGCTGCGCGGCCCAATGGCAGGATCTCCCGCTAGAGACAGCTCAGGGACCTATCACCTGCCCCACACTGAAGAATGCTCCCATCAAATAAACACTACACCTTAATGCCTACAGTTTATAAACTCTATCTCACATAGTATCTTCTCTTTATCACCATTGAAGTTAGTTTCACAGAGAACATTTATTAAAAGTGTTTGTTATACCTATGTCAAATGTATTTTGAACATGTATTATTATCATAAAAGAAAAAAAAAAATTACTTTTTAAGACTGTTCAGATCAATTTTTATTTATATATTTTTTCCTGTTGTGTCCTACAACCTGTTTGAGATTACACTGTTGTGATATTTAAGTAAATAAATACATTTTGTAAATCTCTTGTTTCTTCTGAACTGAACAAACCAAACAACCTACACATTAACTACACTTGTTTACAGAAGCCAATGGAGTAATCTAATGCTGCACATGACTGGTACAGAGCAGGAGGGACAAGCACTGGTTCTGTCCTCCCAAGAGAACAACAGTCTTTGATTTCCAGACTTAAGTCTGGTCATCTATGGACAATCTTCTTCTTCTTTCTTATCTCCACTCAATCATTAGGGTATCAAGTTGTGATCTTTGATGGTATTTGACAACCATCATGACTGGGTGAAGTAGAATGCGTCTGCCTTTGTCATTAAGACTGGGAGCACTACTCAGTGGCAGGCCGACTTAGCTCCAAAAGAAATGGCCGCCTCTGACATGAGGAACAGACGCCATGTGCAGCCGCTCCTAACATGGAGTACAAACGCTGCTCATCCTGTATCCCTGGATTAGGAGCCCTTACAGGGTACTATCAGCCGGGCCAGCTGAACCCAGGTTTTTTAGCGAGCTTGTTACTGCTCCCCCTCCTCCTTTTTCATCCGGGCTTGGGACCGGCAAAGGCGGAGTTTCTATGTACAATGACTTTCCAGAATGGTTGCAAGGTTTTCTTACTATGTACTAAGTGTCAACCTGCAACCCCAAACCACATTATTGACTGTATTGACTCATCCATTGATGAGCTCTACTCTTTCCCGGCAGACACCATCAACAAGCTTTACAAGCTTGATACCCTGATATGATTGAGTGGAGATAAGAAAGAAGAAGAAGGAAAAGCCAATGTAGTTGCCATCATTCCAGCAGAGTAAGTGCTAAGGCAAGGCCCTCCTGGTCTACAAAGTTGAATGGCTGCTACGAATGTAGACTTGCAGAATGAACACAACAAGACACCCCTTGTATATTAATGCACTGAATTTTGTATATATAAATGTATCCTATTGTTGTAAGGCTAAAATAAAGGGTCTGCCTATATATGTATATATATTATATTATATTAAAATATTTAATTTGAAATTATATTTCATAAATTCAAATACTCTGCTAAATCAACTGCCAGAGGTCACGCTTCCCCTATAAAAACTCATTGTTGTTGTTTCCTGATGGCCGGCTCAAACTTTTTGTACATTATGTAAATAAGTTTTTCATTTTTTTAATTCTTAAGCCAGGCAGTACTTTTATCAAATTATGTTTTTATATATTAGCTCAGTTAAAGCAATTACTGATCAAAGCCATTTTTATTATTATACTTTCAAGATTTTAACCACGACAGCATTACCATAGCATAACCCTCAAGATAATCAGAAATCTCATTTTTTTATAACATATATATAATAAAGAAGGCATATCCTGACCAAAAGCACATGTACTTTTTAGATGGCAGAGCGCCATCTAGTGGAACAGAAATGAACTATTCATTGATTTAATCTGTTCCCTGATATTTGGCCAACCCAATTTCTTGATATATCAAGAAAAGCCATCCACAAACTGAAAAGCGTCCACCTAGAGACCATGGTTTCGGGCTAATGGCCCTCGTCAGTCTAGGGCGGACTTTATTCCATGAGATCCACACGGGATCTAATGGAATCTTGACAATCTGCCAAAGAGGCGTCTAGTTTTGACGTCTATTTTGACGGGAGAGGCGACCTTTGTCTCTAGATCAATATCCTCCCGGCAAAATTTCCATCTATATTATAATATATGTTTAATTAAAAAGGCATATATTGGATCAAAATATCATTTATTTTACCAATATTTCAGTTGGCTGAACGCCAACCTTTATCAAGGTATTATAACATATTAATGTATGTCAACAACAAACTCAGCGCCACATAACGTCAACAGAATTAAGTTTTAAAAATATTTTTGCTTATATTCAATGGGGAGAAAAAAAAAATTGATATATATGTTATAATACCTTGATAAAGGTTGACGTTCAGCCAACTGAAATATTGGTAAAATAAATGATATTTTAATCCAATATATGCCTTTTTAATTAAAGATTTATTTATGGATTGCTCTATTTTCAAAACACATCAATATGTTATAATGCCTTGATAAAGGTTGGTGTTCAGCCAACTGAAATATTGGTAAAATAAATGATATTTTGATCCAATATATGTCTTTTTAATTAAATATTTATTTATGGATTGCTCTATTTTCAAAATTATAATATATGTAAAATAATAGTTACATTTTCCCTTAATCATGAAACTTGTAGCGCCATTTTGCCATCTCAAAGTCAACTGTCCTTTTTTTTAGGCTCCATTTTGGTGTTGTCCTCCTTCATAGGGAGTTTAATCCCCCGATCAAACAGATTGCCTTGATTTAATTTTAATTTTTTTTGCTTATCCCTAGTACACGTGGTACAGGCCATGATAATCATGGTGGGTAGTTAGCGACTGCTTTTACTGTAAGCGCACCACATGTCTACACATGTGAAAAGCAGTTTGACTTTGCACTTACAAATGTGCCAGAGCCCCATTTGGTTACTTGCACTCGCTGGTGGGGTTGGACTTTTGCAAGAATCGGGGGCCATTGAAGCATTTTTTTAAACAGAAAAAAGTGTCCAATGTGGAAATCGAACCCGGGTCGTAGCGGTCGAAAACCAACGGTTTAGACCATCCTTCCACCGACCCCCCCACCTTGATTTAATACTGCTGTCATCATCTCTGTTGCTGGAGAAGTACTGATTGTATCAGCAGTTGACTTTCAGCTAAATACAGATAACAAATGCATAAAGATTATTAAATGTTACATTTCTCCTCTGTGTAGGACCAAAGAGGCCTCACCAGAAGACCACCATGATGAAGCACAATTTGGATTATAGATTATAAACACAAGGTAATAAGACCAAATCCAAATAAATAAATAGTGTGTTACCTTTCGGTAACAGCGTTGTTACCATCTTCAGACATATTCAACACTTTTGTTAAAGATAGTAACAATGCTGTTACCGAAATGTCACACAATTTATTTATTTGGTTTTGATCTTATTACCTTATGTTTGATCTATGAATTTAGTCTCCCTGACCTTGTATAATTATACAATGGGAAAATAAAAAAAAAAAAAAAACTTTGCTCCTTCCTTATCGAGAGGCGTTACCTTGCAGCTGGAAAGATCATTCCTGAGCCAATGGTTCCATGGTGTCTTCATATTCGTCATCCTGTTCAGATTGGCCATAGTATGGATCATTCTTCATGGTTTCATTCTTAGGACTTGCAGAATGTCCTTAGTACTCCGGTATCTTCCCTGTTCTCCCAATGGTTCATAGGTTACATTGGATAGATTCTTGGTTACCTGGTAAGAGTCAAAATATTGTTTCATAGGTTTTTTTTTGCCCAACCCTATACATGTCTCACCCATATGTCCAGGGTAGCCTAGTGAACATGGCATCTGCCCGGTAAGCGGAACACTGTGGGTTCGATTCCCATCCCTGGAAACTTTTATTTTTCCGTTTATCATTACTCTTCACAATTCATCCCTAAGGTTAGAAATAATCGTTATTTCTCCTTAAAATAAATTTTGATTTTTCGTTCAAAAGAAACACATGCGGGATAATTTTCAAATGTCGTTTTTCAACCCTATACATATCAGACTGGTGTATAGATCATACCAAGTTACCAGGACGGCATGTTGTCTCTCTTCTGCCTAGATTCGTAATTAATTATATTGAATTATAATTTGTGATCTCAAGATGTGAACTGTGCAATCTGTCTCACCTCTTTTGTTTCACTTCTTTGATAAACTCATCACCATCTGTGGTTTCTGGATAGGGAAATAGATATCAAGAGGAGTTTTGGCTTACCTACTGTGGTTAAAAAAAAAACGGTGTAAGGTCAGTTGATCCCTGTTTTGCAGTATTATAAGCGAAAGTGATAAAAGGCAAAATGTCATCCCAATTTTTCTACTCGGTATCCACATACATGGACAACATATCAGTTATTATTTTTATAAAAGGGCGTACCTGGATCTGTAAAGAAAAAACAATATTTTTCTTAAAATATTTCGAGAGATTGCTCCCTCCCTCTTTATCAATTTATCGCACAGTAAATTTGATTTGATTGATAAAGAGGGAGCAATCTCTCGAAATATTTTAAGAAAAATATTGTTTTTTCTTTACAGATCCAGGTATGCCCTTTTATATGAACTTAATTAATGGATCGCCTTTTGACTCAAAATATAAGTTATTGTTCTGTTTAGCCATTCCATTAGTTCATTTGTTTATGGATGATAGACCTTAGTGGTTCTGCAACAGTAGGCTATTTCCTGGATGAGTTTCGACTGGAAGTTGTGGTCCTGGTCTGTAACAATCTCTAGTTGCTCCGTGGACTAGTATTACTTTTTAAATAAGAAATTTCACGAATTCCTAAGATTCTCCGGATGCCGTTCATCAGCAATGTTCATAAAGGTTTCAGAAATATAAAAAAAATATCATACAGTAGAACCTCTCTTTAGAGGACAGCCCACTAGCGGACACCTCTCTATAAAGGACAGTTTTCATTTACAAAATTACCATTTTTACAATTTAGCAACTCTCAGATAAAAGTACACCTCTCCCTAAAGGAAACTTTGACTCTGCAATTAGGTGTTCTTTACAGGGACGTTTTACTGCAAATTTAATTTCTTCAGATTTGTCATTTAAAGGGTTCTTTGAAACGTAATTTGCATCTTGGTATGTGTCTGGACGCGCCTGCATCTGTGCCGAGTCCAATGCCTGGCAAGCGGGTAATGGACGCCCACCGTAGGACTATGATCTCCACTTCGCGCTCTACATGATATACCTGAAGCTGGCGGTTTCATGCAGTATACGCTGCAGAAGGCCCCCAGTTGCCTTGTGTTCAAGAGCGCAGCACGAGTTGAGCGCGCTATGGCAGAGGCACTATCGGAGAATTATCCGACGTTCGCTTATAGCCAGCGTTCGGGAGCCAGCAAGTCTGGAGGCCGTAGGAACCTATTGTCTCTGAGACGCTATTTTCGAAAACCACATTTTAAAGGATGCACATTTGAGATAAATACATTTTCTCGATCTTCTCTATAGAAAGCTTGCAGAGATGATCAACCAAATGCATTGTTTTATTGCTTTTTCTTTTCTAAATGAAGAGGTGCCATTTCACACATGAATATCACCCTTAAAATTGAAAAATTGTAGCCTGTATATATGAAAAGTGAAAAATTATATGGAGTTGTTATATCTTCTATATATATAAAAATGAATGTTTGTATGTCCGGTATACAAATTCACAGTAGTTCACTAATTCAAACCAAAATTTCCATACATAGGTAAAAAATACGGGGAAGACGATAGGCTATTTTAAAAAATATATAAATCAATTATTAAAACTATTTATTCAAATTATTCTACTTAGTTCACGAACAGCGCCCTCTATCAAAGATTAGATTAAATTATGCTGATGCAAACTGTTTTAATGTCCATCTATACAGAGAGCCAAACAACAACCGACTCACCCGTGCAGCCGAGGTCACGCTCCGCTGCGTCACGTGGGGAAACATAGGTAGATGTTTTCTTACATCTTCTCAGCACATCCCCCTTTTCAAGACTTGAAATATATATATACATTACAAACTTTAAATGCATAATATAATTAATAATGAAGGCGATCCACAGGTTTAACAATTCGTCCACTCCGGGTTCTTATCTGGCCGTCTTCTGAGTCGTTAGAGGGATAATACACAACTGGGGTCTTTTCATTTTCAACCAGTTCCTCCCCCGAAAAGGTCGGCGTCGATGGGTCGGCTGGATATTGCACTGTAACTCCTTTTCGTAGATGGAACCTGTTTCGACGTAAAGTCCCAACTGGAGTATCAACTATATACGACCTTGGTGTCGATGCTTTCTTCTTTACAATCCCCCAGGTTCGCATATCTGTAATCCAAACAGTGTCACCTTCGGATAGCTCCTCCATGTCCGTAGCTCCGCAGCGTCGATCATATCTGGATTTCATATCCTTTCTCCTTCTCCCCTCCTTTCTTTTCAGGGCCTGAGAGTCCACCAACTTTGGATTAAGATTCTCTGGTGCAATTGGCAAGGTCGTTCGGAGTTTACGTCCCATGAGAAGCTCAGCAGGGCTGTAACCGTTCTCCAAAGGGGTCGATCGATACTCCAGGAGTCCAAGCGATGGGTCTTGATTTTTCTTGAGGATCAACTTAGCAATTTTCACACCTGCTTCTGCCATCCCATTGCTCTGCGGGAATCGAGGACTTGAAGTGACATGTGTGAATCCGTACTGCCTTGCGAAATTTGCAAACTCACGAGCAGCTCCAAATTGCGTCCCATTATCGCTTACAACAGTTTCTGGTATTCCATGTCGGGCAAATATGGATTTGCAACTACGCACCACCACATTGGCTGTGAGCCGATCCAGCTGAATTATTTCAGGAAATCGAGAATAATAGTCAATGACGACTAGATACCACTTATTCTCGAACTTGAACAAATCCATTCCAATCTTTTGCCACGGTCGTGTAGGAAAGTTGGTTGGTATCAAAGGTTCATGTTTTGAGACGGCTTCCTGGATACAGACACTGCACTTTCTGACCGTTTCCGCGATCTCTTCCGAAATTCCAGGCCACCATACCGTCTCACGTGCGCGAAGTCTTGTTTTTGTAATCCCGAAGTGCCCAGCGTGCAACTTATCTAGGATCTCCAGTTTCATACTTGCTGGAATAACAAGACGACAGCTACGCATCAGTAGTCCATTTTGAACGCCGAGTTCATCCTTGACATGCCAATAAGAGAGCAGAGCCTGTGACATCTTCTTCTTATCTGGCCAGCCTTGCTCAAGGTAGTTGACTACTGCTTTCAGGGTCGTATCTTCTTGTTGAGCTTCAAAAATCTTCGTCAACATCTCGTCTTTGATCGGGTTAATTCTCGTCGCAACCACTTCAATTCGCCTCGCCAGGTTCAAGAGCTCACATGCCCGGCGACTCAGAAGAGGTTCACTCAAACGATGAATGACATAAATCTTCTCCTTGATTTCATAAATGCCATTTCGCAGCGTTGATATAAACATACCCACAGTCTGAAGTTCGGAAAATTCAGCAGCTCTAAGGTTGATATCACTTTTCACTAGTCGTTGCTGTCCCATTATCTTCTTGAAGAGACACAGAGGAACACATGTAACATCCGCCTGGGAGTCGAGCTTGAACTTCACCTTTTTCCCGTTCACTTGGATTTCTGCTGTCCATCGCCTCCTGCACTCGCCTTCATCATCATCGAGATTAGATGAATCCTCCACAGCTGAGACCTCCAGGAGAAAATCAATTTCTTCATCAAGTTCAGAAACAGCTTTGACTTCCGCAGTCTTCGCCTGCTTATCTGGGCAGCAATTTGCAAAATGGCCAGTTTTTGAACATAGGTTACATTTTTGTCCTTCAGCACGGCAGGCCTGTCCTTCCCTGTGGGTGAAACCTCCGCACTTTGGACATCGTGATCTTGTTTTGGCTGACTTCTCCTTCTTCCTCGAAGGCTGCTGTTGTTGTTTCGGTGATTGTTTCTTCGAATTGAACTTCACCTGATTGACCTTTTGGCTTGTTGAGGGACGCTGCAGGTCGACTTGCTGCTGTCGAACGGCTTCCTGCTGTCGAACCATTTTCACCGCCTTTTCCAAAGTCAGTTCGCTGTCCAACTGCATTCTTTCAGATAAAGCTTTGTCCCTTACTCCAACCACTATTCGGTCACGGATCAACTGCTCATGAAGACCCTCAAATTCGCAACTATCAGCCAATTTGTACAATGAAGTGATGAATTCGTCCACTGGCTCCCGATCCTCTTGGATTCTTGAATTAAATTTCGCACGTTCGTAGATAATATTCTTTCTGACACAGAAGTGGCTGTCGAACGCCTTGAGGACGGAATCAAATTTCGTTGCCTCTTCCTCCTTTTCGAACTTGAAGGTCCTGAATATATCATCCGCGCGGTCGCCCATCAAGTACATGAACAAATCGATCTTGTCCGCCTCCTCTTTCTTCTTCATTCCACTGACCACGAGGTATCGTTCGAATCTTTTCCTCCATTTGGGCCATTCGTTGGGAGTCGAGAAGTCGAAAGTTTCTGGAGGTTGAATCTGAGCCATGTTGAATTATCTTCCAAGGTACACAAAAATCGATATTTTGCAATATACGGGTTCGTATTTTATCCAGTTATCGCTGCCACCATGTTTTAATGTCCATCTATACAGAGAGCCAAACAACAACCGACTCACCCGTGCAGCCGAGGTCACGCTCCGCTGCGTCACGTGGGGAAACATAGGTAGATGTTTTCTTACATCTTCTCAGCACACAAACCAATAGATAATGCTAATTACAAACAATTATAAAAAAATCTTATCTAAATATATATCACTCGGGTAGATATGCACACGGGTCAATCCCGGGGCGAAGCCCGGGTCACCCGTCTAGTTCTAAATAAAAAAGTTGAAATTGTTGAAAGGTATGCCTTGTTGGTCTCATCAAATAGTACAAAGCATGATTTGAAGTTCTTGCTTCTATAGAGATAGTTGTTGATAATTCTGATATTTAGGTGGTGGCAAGGTCTTACAAAATTGTAAAATAATTTTTAAAAGGTTTTGGATTGTTAGAGCGAACCTAGCAACAATGGGGTTGGATATAACTAAATAGAAAGAATCTTTCTAAAATAGTTACTGGAAAGTTGATTGATTTGTAGGGAATCACTATTTTAAAGTTTTGGAAATTAAGAAAGATTTAATACGAAGCCAAGAAAGTATTAAATTTTCAAAAGTTTTCTTTCAATATAATAATCAGCGCTGCTACTAAATTGAACTTAGAAAGACTCAAGGAAATGATCGAAATAACATCAAGAGTATCTGGCCGCAGTTTTGGAAGCTCAAGTTGCGATGGCTAAAGGAATTGATCATTGAAGCACCATAGCAGCATGATCTTGCCGTTGGTTTTATAGCCCTCACGTTCAGACGGCTCAAGGAATGAATCAAGAGGTATCACGATTGCAAGATAGGGACATTGAACTTAGATGCTCCACGTTGCGAAGGCTGAAAGAATTGATAATTCTGGAACTATGATCTAGCCGTTGGTTTTTTAGCCTTCACGTTCAGATAGCTCAAGGAATTGGTCAATAAGCATTACGGCTGCCAAATAGGGACACTGTTTTTAATGCTCCACGTTGCGAAGGCTATTAGAATTGATCATTCTGGAACTATGATCTGGCAGTTGGTTTTATAGCCCTCACGTTCAGACAGCTCAAGGAATTTATCAAAAGGAATCACGGCTTCAAGATAGGGACACTGGTTTTCGATGCTCCTCGTTGCGAAGGATAAACGAATTGATAATGTGACACCATGATCTGGCCGTTGTTTTTAAAGCCCTCACGTTCAGCTTGCTCAAGGAATTGGTCAAGAACCATCACGGCTGCAAGATAGGAACACTGGTTTTAAATGCTTCACGTTGCGAAGATTCAAGGAATTTATCATTGTGGCACCATGAATTGGCCGTTGGTTTTATAGCCCTTACGTTCGGACAACTCACGGATATGATCAAGAAGCATCACGGCTGCAAGATAGGGACACTGTAGATGCTCCACGTTGCCAAGGTTCAAGGAATTGATCAGGGATGACACCACGGCTTGAATATTTGACTGGGTCAAAAGGAAATTAATATAATGGTCAAATACGGCCATTTAGAAGCCGTGAATTACGATGTTCAAGGGATTGATTAGGGCGGCACAATGGCTGCAAGATCTAGCTGTTGGTCTTGGAGGCCGCACGTTGCCATTGTTAAAGGAATTGATCACGGAAAACCCACGATTACAAGATATGAAATTTCAAGAATTAAAAATTCATTTATTCAGATAAAAGTTTGCATGTTGTTTGTAACTTGGTTGCACTTAGACGTGTACTAGAGTTCCGTTTGGTTACTTGGACTCCCTGGTGGATCTGAACTTCTGCAAGAATCGGAGGCCGTTGTGTGAAGCAGATTTTCTTCAGAAAAAAAAAATGCCCAAGGCGAAATTCGAAATCAGGTCGTGACTGTCGAAAATCGACGGTAAGGGTTGACGTGAAGTATACATTCATGGACAATACTTATGAAAGTGGAAAGTCTTTGATATCACCGGCCGTCTTTTTATTTTTTTTTTAGGAGACAGAGGCAATTTTGTTCACACTTGGTTATCTCATATTCTATAAAATAAGGGTCACTGTGTATCAAATATCTTTCAGAGTGGGGTCTTGTCCATAAAAAATTCCTACGTCGGGAATCGAACCCGGGTCTTCTGGGTGAAAGCCAGATATCCTAGCCACTAGACCACGTGGGATACATCTTTCAGAGTCATTGTCTGAATCCCGATATACATGCTAAAAGGTAAAACTTCATTTAAGTTTTGTCCATGAGTGTATCTTTCAGAGTTATTGTATGAATCCCGATATACATGCTGAAAGGTACAACTTCCCTTAAGTTTTGTCCATGAGTGTATCTGTTATGTATGATATTAATATTCTTTTAATTTCTTATCATCATCTTTTGTATTTTATTTTGTATAAAAGATAATTGTTTTAATAATAAAGTAGTATGTAAATCTAGCGTTGCGACATGAATTAAAGCGGCTCTCTAAACATAATAAATTGGCGACGAGAAGAAAGATTTTTTTTAAGGTAAAGTAATCTTTGAGCTAATTTTTAGCTAGTTTTGTCCATGAGTGATCTTTCAGAGTTATTGACTGAATCCCGATATACATGCTAAAAGGTAAAACTTCCCTTAAGTTTTGTCCATGAGTGTATCTTTCATGAGTGTATTTTTAAAGATGGCAAGTTTCGGAAATATTGAAAATTTTTATCCTTCTAAGCCAGAGAAGTGGACAACATACGTGGAGAGAATGATCTTTTTCCTGGCAAATGGAATTGAAAAGATCACGCAGAAAAAAAGCTATTTTTCTTAATAGGCCCTGAAACTTACGCATTGGCAAGGTCATTGGCCGCGCCAAAAGATTTAGCTCACGTAGATTATGAAGAAATACTTAATATACTGACTGGACATTTTTGCCCTAAACCCAATGTAATAGTCCAGCGATACCATTTTAACAAACATAATCAAGGTAATGAATCGATTGCTTCCTATATAGCAGAATTAAGAAGATTGAGTGAGAATTGTGAGTTTGTTGATCTGGATGATAGTTTGAGAGACAGATTGGTGTGTGGATTAAGAAAAGAGTCGCTTGTGAAGAGGTTATTATCTGAGGCAGCTTTGACTTTTGAAACGGCCATAAATATAGCACTATGTGATGAGTCGGCAAGTGCAAATGCTAGTGTTTTGATGGAGACGACTCCTGATGTAAATATATTCAAGAAAGCTAATAAGGGTGAACCATTTAATTTTAAATCGAAGCAAGCTGAATTCGAAAGAATTGCGAAAGGATTAAATAAGAAAATTATTTGTATACGATGTAAAGGAAATCATTTACCTCATATATGCAAATTCAGAAATTCAAAATGCTTCAAGTGTGGAAAATTTGGTCATCTGCAGAAGGCATGCCTGACTAGAGTAAAGAAATTTGAATACTTGCATAGAAGTAATAGTGATACATACCTACACTGTCTTGGAACTGAAAGTTTAAGCAATCCTTTTTACATAATGGTAAAATTGGATAATCATGACGTATCAATGCTTATAGATTCAGGAAGTGCATACTCATTACTAAATAAACATTTTTAAAATATTGGAAAGTAACCCAACTTGAGAAATCTGAGGTGCTGTTAAAGACATGGTCGTCAAATCACGTCAAGATTTTGGGAAAGCCTTTTGTTAAAGCAAAAGTAACAAATGGTTTTAAAAAATTATCAATCTTAGTGGCTGATGGTCTGGGTCCTAACATTCTGGGAAGGCAGTGGTTTGAAGCGTTTCGCCTGAAGATAAATTTTTTGAATCATATTGAAACAAATCCTTTTTCTTCTGAATTTGAAGAAGTATTTAAACAAGAAATTGATGCCTATAATGGACCTTTGATCCATATTGACATTCCTGAGAATGCAGAACCCAAATTTGTAAAGACCAGAACCGTGCCATTTGCTCTGAGAGAACTAGTAGATGAAAAATTAAAATCACTGGAAGAGCAAGGGGTTATTGAACCGGTTAAATTCACCAAATGGGCATCACCAATTGTGACGGTTCTAAAGAATGACGGCACTATAAGAATATGCCACGATTATAAAATTACAGTAATTTATATAGTAATCCTGATAAATACCCACTGCCCACAATTCCGCAACTTTTGGATAGATTGAGAGGTGGCAGAGTGTTTACTAAGTTGGATATGGCTCAAGCATATCAGCAGTTGAAAGTGGATGAAACATCTGCAGAAATTCTCGCTATTAATACACCTAGAGGATTATATAAGGTGAAGCGTCTTCCTTTTGGCTTAAATTCAGCCGTGGGAACATTCCAGAGATTCATGGATACTCTTCTGAGTGGAATTGATGGAGTTGCAGTATATTTAGATGATGTCCTGATTTCAGGAAGAGATTGTGATGATCTTAAAAGAAAAACTGAAAAGGTACTGCTACGCTTCAGGGAATCTGGACTTCGTTTAAAAGAGAAAAATGCAAATTTTATGTTCCAGAAATCGAATTTCTAGGAATGATTATTGATCATAAAGGAATACGTCCATCCGAGGAGAAATTAAGAGCTATAAAAGATGCTAAACCACCTTAAAATAAAAGGGAATTGATGTCTTTTCTTGGACTTCTTAATTATTATGAGAGGTTTTTGAATAATAAAGCCCCAGTAGCTGAACCTCTCCTTAGACTGTTGGACAGTAATAATCCATGGAAATGGAATAAAGAACATCAAAGATCTTTTGCAGAGGTTAAAAACTTGATTAGTTCTAGGTCTGTTTCAGCACATTTTAATGAAGATCTGCCTATTTTGGTCAACTGTGATGCTTCGGAGTATGGTGTTGGAGCCATTTTGTCCCAAATAGACCATGGTATTGAAAGACCAGTGGTGTTTGCCTCCCGAACTTTAAATGAAACTTAGAGAAGATATGCAGTAATCGATAGAGAAGCTTTGGCAGTTATTTTTGCTGTTTCTAAGTTTTCGCAGTATCTTCTGGGGAGAAAATTCAAAATTGTAACAGACCGTAAACCTCTAGTTGGTCTTTTCAACCCGAACAAGCCGATACCTCAAGTGCTATCGCCGCGCATGTTGAGATGGTGTTTGACTCTGGCTGCGTATACTTATACTATAGAGTATAAACCGGGAAAAGTAAATTGTAATGCCGATGCATTAAGTAGACTTCCTTTAAATGAATGTCCAAGTGTAGTTCCGAACCCTTCAGAGGTGTTTTTGATAAAATCGGAACATGCTGCAATTAATTCTTCGGAAGTGGCAAAACTAACTAGTAAAGATCCAATCCTTTCTAAGATTAAATTCTGGGCAATGAATGGGTGGCCTGAAAGGAAAGTTGATGATAAATTTAAAGATTTTGTCTCCAAATCTAATGAAATATCAGTTCATAAGGATTGTTTATTGTGGGGGAGCAAGGTGATTATACCTGAAAGATTAAGAAAAGATATTTTAAATCTGTTACATGATACTCATATTGGCATAGTGGGGACAAAAGCGCTAGCTCGAGGATTATGCTGGTGGCCCAAGATGGATAAAGATATTGAACGAATGATATCCAGTTGTGCAGTTTGTTTGTCGTGTGGTCACGATCCGCCAAAAACTGACGTATATCCTTGGATTTGGCCATCAAGACCTTGGTCGAGACTACATATTGATCATGCGGGTCCCTTTCAAGGAAAACTTTTTCTGGTTGTAGTGGATGCCTATTCTAAGTGGATTGGGGCTAAAATTGTATCTATAACATCTACTGAAACTACCATCAATAGTCTAAAGGAAATATTCGCGACTCACGGGTTGCCGGATGTGATAGTTTCAGATAATGGTACGCCCTTCACATTGGAACTTTTTAAGACTTTCTTAAAAAGAAATGGCGTAAGGCACATCTTGTGTGCGCCTTATCATGCAGCGTCAAATGGGCAGGTGGAGAGAGCTATTCAGACGCTTAAAAATCTGCTAAGAAAGAACAGCTCGGGAAATTGGACGACTAGGTTATATAGATCTTTATTATCGATGAGAATAGCGATAAACAGCACGACGCAAAAATCCCCAGCTCAGTTGTTGATGAACAGAAACTTGAAGAGTCTCATAAATAAATTTCATCCTGGAAGTGTGTCTGAGGGAAGGATGCGACAGGAGGACAGGTTCATAAGAAATTGGAAACCCCATAGAGTAGTAAATGAAGGACAGGCAGTTATAGCACGAGGGTACCATGGCCCCAGATGGCTACCAGGTGTAGTGCAAGAAAAAACTGGTCCTGTTTCTATTAAGGTAGAGACAGATGACGGAGATATTTTAAACCGGCATTTAGATCAAGTCAGAGGTTGTGGGGAAAGTGAAGCCTTACCATCTAGATCATCGACCCCTCAAGTGACACCTGAGTTTGAAAGACCCCCGGCTATTCAAGAAACTGATTCTTCAGAAGGAACCCCAAAGCCTTTGTTGAGGAGATCCTTAAGAATAAGGAAACCTCCATCGTTTTTTGAAAATTAAGTTATCTTTGGCTAATAGGGAGGAGTTGTTATGTATGATATTAATATTCTTTTAATTTCTTATCATCATCTTTTGTATTTTATTTTGTATAAATGATAATTGTTTTAATAATAAAGTAGTATGTAAATCTAGCGTTGCGTCATGAATTAAAGCGGCTCTCTAAACATAATAGTATCTTTCAGAGTTATTGTCTGAATCCCGATATACATGCTGAAAGGTACAACTTCCCTTAAGTTTTGTCCATGAGTTTATCTTTCAGAGTTATTGACTGAATCCCGATATACATGCTGAAAGGTACAACTTCCCTTAAGTTTTGTCCATGAGTGTATCTTTCAGAGTTATTGTCTGAATCCGGATATACATGCTAAAAGGTACAACTTCCCTTAAGTTTTGTCCATGAGTGTATATTTCAGAGTTATTGTCTGAATCTGGATATACATGCTAAAAGGTAAAACTTCCTTTAAATTTAGTCCATGAGTGTATCTAAATAGGCAGTCTGGCCTATATTGCACCCAGAATGGATGGCGTTGGACAAACGGAGGAAAGATGGTGAAGTCTCGGGGACTAAATCAGGGACTGGGGGTCACAACAATGGGGGGTCGATGTCCTTCTGTATGCTAATTGTGGACAGGTGTCGTGCTCATTGTACCTCCCTTTGTCCTGGCGTCGTGTAATTTATACAGCGGGCTTCTCTTAGTTTTATATGGAAAATGTCGTTAAAGGGTTTACATAAAGTCTCAATAAGTATGTTTTTTAGTGTGAAAACAATCGAACACACATTCGATCAAACACACTCCTCTGCTGTCTTATCAAGGATAGAAGAGGAAAAATGTGTGGACACTATTTATAAAATTCAAATATTTTATAAACACCCCTAAACTGCCTTTCATATAGAATTAGAGGTACATAAGAAAAACAATCCAATACAATAGTATAACAGTCTTGAGAAATTAATTTGACGAAACCGTTGAGAGGGTTCACCATTGATGAGCCAAGCCCTATCCTTTTAATAATTTTTATATCATTACAATAAAATCTGTAGAGAATATTTGATAATATAAATATCATAAGAAACTTTGCACCACAAAAAAAAAAAAATATTAAGAAAAAAATATTTGATAATGCATGCGGTCACTATGTACACCCGCGCGTGCGCAGACAAAGATTTGATTTCTATATTAAAAATCCATATCTTCTCCTTATATCTTTGATAAAAGAAACCTCGGCTGAGGTCACCAAAAATCGCTGTTAGCCGACGGTATTGCATGTCGTCAAGGCGGGGTATTGGGTAAAGTTTTCAACTAGCAATAATCGCGCCTCGGAAGATCCTCATTGGCTATGATATCGCCTCTGCGCAAAGCATATCTTTATATATATCATATATATCTTTGATAAGCCAGTAGAAGAATGCATTTGGTCAAAAGTTCGCTTATCTTCATAGTAAAAATATATTTATTGTTAAATTTTCACACTGAAAGTTTTTATAAAAACTTTTCTCGTGCGACTGGCAGAATGACCAAATGACCAGTAGTTAGATATCGAAAAACAGGTGCTATGTAATTATCTAAACGAAAAAATGTGACAGGAGATGTAACGTCTTTACTCCTTTTGAAGAAAATATATACTCGAAAGCTTGTGCAGAATATCCCATTAAATAAACTCTTCCTCTGAGATTTCCCGATTAATTCTAAATATAGGTTCCGAACATAATCCCGACTTGACCAAAATCTGCTTTTAAAATTAGCTGTGGTTCATAGCGAGTTTAGATTCGCTACTTGATCCCTGGTTGAATATGACTTAG